>MPUH01000904.1:0-30087 GCA_001970955.1 Stentor coeruleus | reverse complement strand
CCTCTGAAAATTATTAAGGAAGAATATTAATATGTTTTTTATCAACACTATAATTATCATAGGCTCACTATTTAGTGAAGCAATAATAACGAATTCTGTGATTTATTCTTATATCCTACAGTTTATAAAAGATTTTAGTGTCTTTAATATCTATCTTAAAAATCTACTTATTGAAAAAATAAGCCTATGATATACCCAAAATAAAAAAGTAACCAAATGCTTTCGATGAACATCAAAATATGTCGAGATTGAATAAAGAAAGGTATTGCTGGGTAAAAATTTCCGATCACAATAATTTTTAGTGAAAAGCACAGTGTTTTGCAAACCATTTGAACAAGCCTATCTTTAGTATGATAGCTTCCATCTCTTTCAAATGTGTCATTAGTCAGGACTTTGTTTAAAGAATCTACATTTTTACTAAATTGAATAATATCACAAATTAAATCCATATCTTTTTCCAATCTTTAGTGAATATTGCAGTAGTAACATATAAATCATCTTTCGCCTTTCTTGGGTTAAAGTAATCAAGTGAATATAGTTTATGGGCGGTGTCTGAGTAATTGTTTAAGCTCCGGAGGGCTGGTGGGGTTTTTTCTTGAGTAAAACTGAGACACTATATATAAATTATTTCTTTTAACATATTTATACATCAACTGTTCATTTTAATATAAATCAATATTTTACATAAACTATAGATTGTTAGCACATATAATAAGCAGATTTACTTGTAACAGGATTTTGAGAAACAAATAATAAAAATGATTTTCAGGTATGAGTGAAAATCCACAAAAAATATTATATGTATATATTGTTATACGAACTAATTATAAAATATTATTTTATAATAGGTTTCAGCTATGCTTATAAAAAAACATTATGTAGTTTATAATTTTGGTTAATTTTAGATAAAGAAAAATGATTTAACTTCTGAGCTAAGATGCTGAATTATTAGCATATGATAATGGATTCATTATAACTGATTAATCGATTATAAAAACTTTAATTCAGGTATGAATTTATTTTTATTTGAGCTAAGGTTACTAAAATAATTAATAACTAAACTATGACGTATGCATCTTTTGATTTCTTTTAGATGCACATTCAACCCATGGGCAATAATTAATTTCCCCATTACAAGGTGTATATAACTGAGGGGGATCTAACCTTTGAGGATATGAACTAACACTATTCCCTTTTGAATCATAAATAGCAATAGTTATTCTATCTAAAGGTTCAGTTTTCGCAGTTTCATAATAATAAAGTTCCTGATCAGTAATAATTTTCCACTTATAACTCTGATACCCATTATGAATTTCTTGATCTATAAACTGAGCATTTTTCATCCAATCTGCAGAATATGCAAAAGAGCAGCCTTGGGTCTCATTACAACAAATGCAACAGTCAGATAGTGTTTGTATATACAAAGTTTGATTAACAAAGGTCTGAATACAAGCAGAATACTTTGGGGTTTGTCCACAATAGTTCAAAGAAAAGTAACTCAAGTATAGTCTCCATCCTTGATTTGAGTAGAAATAATATACGGCGGTACCTCCACTACCTGATTCTAGGTTTATAGTAATGTTTTGCCAAAGATTATCTGGCCAGAGAGGAGGAAGTGGAGTGCCTAAGACATGGGCTAATATCAAAAGGACTAGCATTTTATATATACAAGAGCCATACCTTAGAAAATTAAATTCTTAGTTTAATGCTAGATTTATTTACTTACTACTCTTACCAAATTCGATGTCTGATATACCAACAATCATTCTATATACAAATTCTTACAAAATAATACTCCATAAAAAAATAATTTTAATTCCTAACTTTTATATGCAAATAATTCCTTTAATAAAAAGTTTAAGATGTATCCAAAGCTGGATAGTGTGAAATATGAATAAATTTATTTGAAGCATATTACTTTTTCTATCATATAAATAAAAATTATGGAAGTAGCTATTAATTTAGTTTTTTGCTTTTTTTGTAAAAGAATTACTAATCTAGCTGTAGAATTGATGTACTGTGGAAAGATGTTTTGTTTAAATATATCAAAATTAATATATTATAATTTTCTCTTATAATTATTATATAAGATTCACGTAATCAGTAATTTTAAATTTTGGTTTTTTATAAGCTAATAACTAATGATTATTTTCCTAAAATTATATTAAACCTTTTTATTAAAACATTAAAAAAAGCAATTGTTATTGATTAGAAGTCAAAAATTTAAAATTTTGCAGTATCCCCATATTTCGGACTAACAATTTTATCTTTGTAGATTGGTGAATTCAAAGAAAAAGATGGCCTGTGCGATAAAACCATTCCTGGGAAGGTCGATTTAATGGCTTTCATAGATGAGTTCCATGGATTTAGAGCTTTTATATCAGAAATAAACTTCTGTTCTTGAGAAGTCTTTGTCCTCATAATCCGCCCGCTTAAAGATTGAATCTGCTGTATGATACTCACTGTAAAATCTTGATGCTGATTTCGGAAAGCATTTTTTTCTGCTAAAATATTTAAGCTTTCCTCACTTCGAATGCGTTTTTTAAACTCAAAACTTGAAATTTGAAGCATTTCAGCAGTACTTGAATAGCACCTGCATGTTTTTGTATAATATTCACCATTAAGCGCATCATCATCACCTATAATTTCTCCAAAACTAACTATAGAAATACGCCCTTGAGTGTGAAGCTGGTTTTTTTTCACACTTGGTAAAGGCCTTCCATAGTTTCCTATAATGATTTGCGATGGGGTTTTTACAATGATTTCTTTGCTCATTTCGAGCTCACCTTTTTTGATTATATATACGAATTCTGCTGACTCTCCCTCAGAAAAAACTTTTTGATTTCTTTTGAATCTGATTGGCCGAAAATAATAACCGAGGCGGACTAAACTGTTTAAGCCCCAACCAGCAAATAAAGGTAAGGATTTTAAAAATCTGGCAATTTCGTCGAATTTACGATTGGTGAAAGTGCCTAAGATACGGAGGAAGTCTTTTTTAGATAGAACGGCGAAATGTGAATCGTCGACACAGACTACAGTTGCACTTCTTGGACGATTTTTTAGTAAAGCGTACTCGCCAAATGCACACCCTGCCATTAAGATTGTACATTCACTGAACTTTCTTTCACCTTCATCTGGTGCAACAACTTTAACATTACCATGCAAGATAATATAAAAATATTCCCCAACATCTCCAGCTTTACACACAATGGAATTTTTTTCGAGAAACAAATGCTTTAGGTGCATACAGCATTCAATATGTGCACGTTCTTCGTAATCATTTATTAATTGCTTAAAAAAAGGTATGTTGCGTGTTAAATTTTGAAGAGTTCGAATTGCTATTGGTGGTCGCTGAGAACCTGGTGTGTTGAGTAACAGGAGAATATCGTTAAGTTCTACTCTAAGATCTTGGAAATACATGGATCTGCGAGGATTCATAGGAAAATCATATTTTCCATCATTTTGCGAAGACATTTTTCTAGTTTTTTATATTCATATTATTCAAAATGGAAAGTTTTAAAAATGAGCTGGATATGCACAAAAGACCAATTGTTGCAACATATCCTGAAGAAATCATGCAGGAACAGAAGAAAAAGCAGATAGTGGATATGCACAAAAGACCAATTGTTGCAACATATCCTGAAGAAATCATGCAGGAACAGAAGAAAAAGCAGATAGTGAAGCTGAAAAAATAGTCTTTTCTTGATTCAAGGCTATTATGCAAAAGTACTATTGAGAAAAAAAATGCAAAGACGATACAAGTACCATTATTCATAGAAAAAGTTATCGCAATCATCAAATTAGCTTGTCCGAAATTCTTTTTGAGTTTATACCTAGAAAAATCTTGTCCAAAGTCTGCAATAAACAAGTCTTTCTTAACAGATCTAATAAAAAATCAAAAAAAAAGAAAATACAAATTATCAGAAAAAGTTGACATGTATAAACATGCAAAATTATATAAAAGCATTAAAACAATACCGAAACCCATTAGCGATTGACAAAATCATCAAAAATCTCTTAGAAAAGCCTATCGACAAAAAGCATCTCTTAAAAAACAACAAAGCTATACCAACTACTCAAAGAAATAAAGAAAAACGAAATCGATTATCAAAGCAAGCAAATTCGCCTACAAAATTTCATGAAAACCAAAAATCTAAGAATAAATCCAATAGCTGTTCCTCCCCACTTGATCTTAATAGCATTAGCACAATGATAACTGAAAACTCTCACAAAAATAAATCAAAAAAGGCTTTTTCAGTAGATTTGACAAAGATAAACGCAGTCGTAGCGTTGAAAACAGAGCCAGATATACAAGCATATTAGCTTATTTGAAAAAGAAAAAAATCTAGATGCAGAAAATAAGAAAGAAGAAAAAATTAAAAAAATCAGTAGCAAAAGCTGTTAAGGTAGGAAAACTTAGAAAATTAGATTGCTTTTTAGAAGTATGAAAGAAAAATCTACTGATGAAAGGTTCGGACCCGATTTCATAAGCTCAGAAAGAGGGGAAAATCGAGAAATTAATAAAAAATTGCTTATGATAAATCTGATTTGGATTAGGATATTTAGTTATTATAAGTTTTTTTAAGATACTAATAAATTTGAATATGGCATTAAAAAAACCCAATAAGCGTATTTAGAGTGTTTTATAATTTCAGTTTACCTTATGAGTCGATTTTTATGTGCCTATTACTAGACAACAGCCAGTTTAATTTATGATTATTTTCATAATTAACTTATCTAAGATAATTGCAACAAAGAGAGTTTAATAAAGTAATACCAATTCTTAATTCTGATTGTGATTAAAACAATTATTAAGCTTAGTATTTATTCCTAAATATCATGATCAAATATAAATTATTTTTATAATATTTTATTCTTCTTTCTATATGCTTTAAACTTCTAATCTTATTAAATACTATTAGAAGTATAATTCTTAAGTTACGATAAATTCCCCTTAATAATCATTAGCTAATTATCAATTGCATGGCTTATTTTCTAATGAATAATTATGGTATCGGAGAAAATATCTCTGTAAGATCTTGCGAATCAAGACCCCTACGATTTCTAGAAAGTGTGTTTATGTTGACAGTAGTAAAATGGTAATTGGAATGTCTTGACACGAGGTTACCTAAAGAATGCGCCCTATTCTTACCACTAGCAGAAAGTAACTCCATAAGCTTAAGTACTTCATCAGCATTAAGAAAATAATACATAGCTTCTGATGGCTTGATGCCAAAAGTGCAAGTAAAAGTTTTAGCCTCAGGGCTCAACCACTCGCATAACCTTTTTTTAATTTTTTTAACTATTTCAAACATTTTTTCATCAGAAGCATCGTCTCCAATAGCAAAAACAAAATCGATTTTCCCTTTTATATTATAGATCTTCTGCAAAACTCGGCTTAAAGTTGTCCCTTTATCAATACCCCTTGGCCTTACTTCAACAAACATATCCCCTTCATAAACTTCACAATCTTCAAGGTTCAAAAGGTTTTCTAAATGCATGACTAAATCTTTGGCTTGCCACTGCCCAAATCCAGTATCAGCATCTTTATAATTAAAAATAACTGAGCTGTCCTTAACAACAATAAAAGAACCTTCAGTTTTCTGTACATGGCTTTCTATAATCTGCCTCGAACACTCTATCCAATCAGATTTCTCGACAAAGCATTCCCAGTCATTAGAATTCATTTTCAAATAAGCCCCATACTCAGCTGCCATGTTGAGATTTTTCACACTACTAAACCATTTGCTGAGAATAGCTTTTTCTCTTCCTGTTATAGTAATAATTGTATTTCGTGGATCGCTGCACAAGTCTTCTAGAGCATTGAGGATTTTGCTTGGAGGCTGAGCTGAGTCATTGTCTTTAATAAAATTCAGTAAAGTACCTTCTACGTCGAAGAACATGACTCGATTTTTGCAGTTTTTATAAGCAGAAAGCACTAAAAAATCGTCGAGTTTGTTGAAGTCCTTGGGAATTGCCATAACTCGTAAAGTATCCCCCATTCCTATGGGTACGTATTGGTACTTCGAAGTATTTTTTCGTGAGTTTTTGATTTGAGAAATGAAGTTCAGTGCCCAATACGATGTGGTTTTTGTGAGGATATATGATAGGTCGCGGTCTATTTTCTTTTTTTCAGGTAAATGTTTTGCTAGCTGAAGGATGCCAGCTTCTATTGCATTGATGTTGAATGGGTTTATTTTGTAAGGACTACTTAAGGTGTTGCTTGAGCCTGTAAATTCTGAAAGTAGAATGCAAGAGTTAAAATATCGCTTGAGGTATAGATACTCAAATGGCAAAAGGCAAAGACCTTCACGTATTGATCCTACTATAAGTCCTGAAGAAACCTCCATATAAGCATATCTTTCCTGCTGTGTAATATCTTTCACAATAACTCTGATAATTTCCTTTTTTTGCTCTTTATTAATCTTTTCAGCAATATCACAAATTTGCTCAGTAATGCCTTGAAATTTTATATTCGGTACAAGCACCTGCAAAAACATAATATTCTCCAAAATACTCTTACTCGACCTCTTGTATAATCTCTTAATAGCTTGCATTTTCAGAGTCAACCCAGCAAGTGGACTAACATTATCCAAGCTAAAAAACACATTTTTCCCTTTAACTTCCATTCTAATTTTTTCAAGAACTTCTACATAACTATCTTTTTTCTGCTCTTCAGTAATTTTCTCAGGCAGAATCCCAACATGCCCAATAAAAATCGTAATATTTCTGCCAAAGTAATTAAGACAAATACTCCCATCTTTAGTCGTCCCACTTTTTACCTCCAAAATCCTTTCACAAGTGCTAATAAAATGACTAGCATGCTCAAAAATTTGAAATCCAATGACATCACAGCAGCACAAAGCATTCAGAATTGTTGTCTTATGAGGAAAAACCCTAAAAATCTCCGAACTAGGAAAAGGTCTGTGTATATAAAAGCCAATATTCACTGGATCTTTAACTTTTCGTGATATAAAACTTGGTAGTAAGAATAATTCGATGCCATGAATCCATAAAATTTGACCTGAATATACACTAAAAAGTGCATCATTAAAAAGAATATTTAGCATTTTGTAGCCTTCCCATTGTTGGGTATTATGCTCATGCAATAAAGCATGATTAATATCAACAGTATTGTTTAAAACGCTTAGAAGAAAACTATCACAATAGGCACCATGGAAATTTAGTGTGTTTTCTGGGACAAAGACTGGGATACAGTTGTAATTACTTAGGATACGAATAACTTCAGGTTGGTCTTCATTAGAAATTGACATACCTGGATATCCAATCCATAAGAAGTTTAATTTTTCTTGGGCGACTGAATATAGTTGAGAGTGCCAGGAGGAGTTATTGTCGATGATTTCCCATTTGCCACTTTGTTTGGAGATCTTTAATGGAAGGTGCATTGACACAATTATAAAGGACTCAGAGTCTATGCGAGATGCATTAATATCAAACGATGCTCTTCGAGCTTTTTCAAAATGTTTCTGAGAGTAATCATGCTTAGAAATCGGGGAATTGAAATAATCCTGCACTAGCAAATTGTTTTTAGGAACAAGCTTTCTATTGCTTATAGTTTCCCATGTAGAAACTCCTTTAGCACACTTGATATACTTGTACTCAATCTTAGAATTCTTAAGTAGCTTAATAGGAGTGATAGTGCAATTATTATCACCAAGTGTTAATAAACGTATACCATACTTTGGGTTCCAGTTTCCTAAAGCTTCACAGTTACCAACAAGATAAACTTCATCTGATACGTTTTTCAGAGTAAATATTACGCTGACTTTGCTCAGGATATCCATTTTTTAATATTTGCTGGCCTTTGTTATTTTATACTAGATTACATCAAAAGATAATTCTAGATTTTTTTGTATGGGAATGATTAGAACTTAAAAGAAATTTTAAGCAAAATATTAAAATTAAAAGAATCAATGATTGCTACATTATAAACCAGAACGTTTTTGCTTACTTTTTATGAATCTATATTTTGTAAATTCCCATTAATAAAATAGGATCTTTTAAACTTCTTTTATATTTGATCCTTTAGCCTTCATCCATAATAATCAATTCATCAAGCATTAAAGCATAATAAAAATGAACAAATTATTTGATACCTGCAGCAAAAGCTCCAACCACGAGCCAGAAGAGCTTATTTCCTTAAAAGAGCACGTCTACTTTCGAAACATACTTGAAGAAAAGCAAAATCTCGAAGAAGCTTTTGACGCAAATTTAGATTTGATGAAACAGCTCACTTCAGAAATAGACTCCTACAAGATTATTATTGATAAAATCACTCAAGAACTTAACGATTCTCAATTCAACGAGATTTTATGCCAAAATTCTCCAAGCCAAAATCCAATTCACAAAGCTTCAATGACCCCATCAACCATCTGCAGTCTCTTAAGCCAAAGTTTAAATGAAGCTGAAATCAACAAAATTACTGATAAGGTCAAAATGATTAAAAGCAGCACTAATGAGTTGACAAAACAAGTTGATCAATACAAGCAAATGTACCTAAATTTGAAAAAAGATAATGACAATTTGTTAGTCTTCAAAGGAAAAGCTGAGCCAAAGATAAAAAAACTTGAGGATGACTTAAGGAAAGCTGAACAAGATTTAAAAAAAGCTGAAACTGATATAAAGAAATTTGATCAGGAGTTGAAGATAACGAAAAAAGAATTGGAATTAAGCAAGCAAAATGCTAGTGATTTAGCTTCTAATAATGATATGCTGAAAAATCAGGTCAGGGACAGGACTGAGGAGATGAGAAATGCTTTGAAAGATGTGGAAAAATTGGAAAAAAATAAGAAAAAAGCTGAAATTGATCTGGAAAAAGTGAATAAAGATTTAGAAGCTGCGAGGAATGATTTAGCAAAATCTAAAAATGATATGGATAAAGAAAAAAGCATAAAGGCAGGATTGGAAAAAGAAGTTGAAAGACTGAAAAAGGAGGCAAAAGATTTGAAGAATACAAATTTGACCCTTGAGAGGGAAAATGATAAGATGAAAAAAGAATTGAAAGAGAGTAAAGACAATGCTGAGAAAGGGAAAAAAGATTTAAAATATGCTGAAGGGTTAAAGCAAGCTAATGATGAAATGAAAGAGCGTATATCAAGTTTGGAGAATGAGATTGAAAATTTGAATGAAAGACTCACAAATTCACCAAAAAAAATTAAGGATAATGAAGATTCTTATGATAAATACCAGAAAATTATAGAAGAGTTGAAGCAAGATAATGAGAATAAATGTGAAGCACTTATGATTGAAATTGATAGACTAAAAGAGGAAAATCATGAAAAAGCTGAAGAAATAAGCAATTTAAAAATATCTAGCAAGGCTTTTCATGAGAAAAACAGTTTTGATGATAGTGAGAGTAGTTCTTCGGAGAGAATTCAAGTTCCAAATCTTGAAAATGAAGAGCTGAGGATGGAGAATGAAAAACTTCTAGAAGAAAATCAGAAGCTTTCAGAATTGTGTGAACAGCAAGATGAGAGACTAAAGGAACTTGAGACTCTCTTAAAAAATAGTCTAAAGAATCAGGGTGACTAATAAGCTTTAAAAATATTTAAAATTTCTTGCTGCTTATTGTGCTCTTAGTTAAAAAAATAATTCCAACTAATTGTGGACTATTTTATTATGCATTTTTAATTTCTCTCTTTTAGGTAAATACTTTTTATGAAATTTTATTAGCTTTATTGACCTTTCAGAACTTTTTTAGTGAAACATTCTCAACTTGGTTTTCTAATAATTCAATTCTTGTTAGATATTTCAATTTTAAAAAATAGCATGTTTTCTTTCGCTTCTTATAAAGGTTGCATACTTTACTTGTGCTATATAAAAAACTATCATTCTAATTGCATTAAAGCTTGAAATTCAATAAAATGAGACCTTGCAATATATTTGAAGCATGCACTATTAAAATATATGATTATAATCTTAATTACTATTGAACTATAAAAACTTCTAAGAATGAGTATAAATAATTTGATATTTTGACAAGTATACTTTCCATCCCTGATCTTTTAAAAATTGATCTACTAGGGCGCACTTTCCCCCGCTTACTAAATTGCAATCATCAATCATAATGATTGTATTTTTATGTAATTTTGGGTATACTGTTTCAATTTCTTTTAAATGATGCTCTTGAGAAGGACCTGGGTTTTTGTTATCGAAATCAAAACTATCCAAATACAAAAAATCAATCATTCCGTAATTAAACTCACTTAAAAAAGGTATCGAATCACTATGAACAACCTCTACATTAGACCCATAAATAATTGTAGCTTTTTTAGATTCATTACAAGCGTGCTCATCAATATCAACAGAATAAAGCTTTAATCCTAATAAATTTGCCATATTCCCAAATAATACAGTAGAGCATCCATCACCTTCACATTCCTTTTCACCAAATCTTGAAGTTCCGGTTTCAACTAGGATTTTAGCATTTCGTTCAATAATAAGATTCATAACTGCAATTATTGTAGGAAATCGCCTATCATTTTCTTCAATTCTTTGGTTCAATATCATATTTGGTATTAGTTTAGCTAGTCCATAGTAAAGTTCTAAAGCTATGTCATTTTCATCTGGTAAGTTATTTGTACAATTAGTAAATTCTTGGCATGACGCTATGGTTGTTAGAAAAAATAAGAGTTGAAATCTCATTGTTTTTATTATGAATTCAATGCAAAAATGATTTCTAAATTTATATCTATTTCTATTATCACGAATATACATACACCTGAATTTTACTTGAATAAGCTAAAGTCCATCCTTCATAAAGTAAATATTCTTTGACCATTTGGCAAATGGAAGGCTCTTTAGCATTACAGTTGTTCATAGCAACAACAGATTTTGTATGAAGTTTATCATAAGCAGCTTCAATTTCTTTTTCACGATACAAACTTATTTGCTTTTTATCATTAAAATCTATATCCATACTATCTAGATACAAGAAATCTATAAGTCCTGTAAAATTTTCAAGGTACTCTACAGCATCACTATTAATTATTTTGATAAATTCTTGAGAATTGCTTGTTTCTCTTTGAGCATTTTCTATAGAATCCTGATCATTGTCTATTGAAATAAGCATTTTGTTTGCTAGCCTTGCATAGTTTCCAAAAATTATTGTTGAACATCCATCGGTCTCACAGTTTGCTTGACCATGACGAAGGGTTCCAGTTTCAACAAGAGTTTTTGCATTTCTTTCTGATAATAGGTTTATTATGTATATAAAAGCGTTATACCTTTCGTCAGCACGATTTAAGCTACTCATTATAGCAAATTGGCCATAAATTTTTGAAGAGAGATTGTTTAAGAAATAAAGGTCGGTAGAGGGCAGGTGGTCTGGAGGGTCATTGAGATCCAGGATTTCATTGTGGCATTCACAGGTTCTTTTGCTGTTAGAGATGCTTAAAAGAAAGAATAGTGTAAATTTAAACATTTTTATAAGCTTTACAAGATTCAGATTGGAAGATGTAGATTATATTTATAATAAGTGTTATAGATAATTTGTAAGAATTCATTGGAAATTCTTAGGAAAAAAAATAATAAGCATAGTTATGCTCTTCTTAATAACATGGATAATCAAAGCCTTTTAACGAGAATTAATTCAGTGGCAGAAACTCTAGACCCCACAATCTTTTCTGAGTTGGTTTCTACTATTCAAGAGCAAATAAAAAGCGAAAGGCAAAAGCAAGAAATAAAAGAAATAATCGACGAAGTAGTCATCGCTCTCATTCGAATAACTTATGAGCTTGAAGACGAAAAAATAGAAGGTGATTTCTATAAACTGTTAGAAGACTTAGTAGTATCAGGTTTTGATATAGGTAAAGTTTTAATCAAAGAAATCAAGTGTGTAAGTAACAGTGAACAGCAAACAAAAGTAATCACAATGATGGAAATCATATTGAAAGCCAGTTCATGGATAAGGAAAGTTTCTTTAACTCAGAAATTTGACCCTGTAGTTCAAGAGTTAATATCTCAGAACATGCCAATACGCATAAGAGAAATGCTTAGACATCTTCATGAACAAATGAAACCTTATCTTAAAACCAAAGAACGACCTTCTTCTAGGCCGATTTCTCTAACTTTGCATGCCGATAAAGCTTTTATAATCCAAGAGTGGCTTAAAGACCCTGAAGTTATAAAATCTCAAGATCCTGTTACTATACAAGGAATATCAATGCTGGAATTTTTAAGTAGAGAAGTGAATTTTGAAATACTTTTAGATTATATTCTTTTTTCCCATGAGCACGGGCCTAGAGTACTTGCAGCAATCCCACAAATTTACCCATATTTTAAAAAATTCAAAAAATTTAACCCTGAAAAAAAAATCTCAGAATGCGTTCTCTCAGCTTTAAGTAGTAATACTGCTGAATTCACAGCTCTTCAGTCTATCAGCTTGATTAAAAGCCTTATGCAAAGTCAGTATTCAAACATCATTGGATATTTTATCAATGTTTCAACAGTACTTGTTTTGCTGAGAAATTTGCAATACCCAGAAGTTAGATCATTCTTTTTTGTGTATATGATTTCAAATAAGGCTTTTTCTAAAGAGATGAAGATGGCTATAAAGAATACAATTTTTCCAGAACTTTATAAACGCTTTGCTGGAATTTTGATTGAGTGTGATACTAAGGATTGTCTCCCTGTGCTTGAAGTGCTTTCAATATTAATACCTGAGATACTTAGTACTGAAAATGTTCCTAAGGCTGATAATTTTGAAGCTGGAGACCCTTTGAAACTTAGATTTTACAGGAAAACTATTGTTACTGCTGAAGGTCATACGTTAATGAATTCTTTGTTTAACTGTGCTTTTAAGGTATTTTGGTGCTCAACTAATGAAAAATATGTGCAAGAAGGGCAAATTATTATAGCTGATCTTATAAATTTGTTAATAAAATCAAGTGATTTCTACAAACCTTTAAAAAACATACTTACTAAGCTTATTGATGATAATTTTCTAAACAGCATACAAGCAAATATTCTCCATTATTCTTTAAATAATGATATTAGCTCTTTCAAGCTCCCATGCATGCTAATAACTCGTCCTGTAGGAACACATATGATTCAGCTTGCTCGGGTATTCACAAATGCAATTAATTTCAAAACTGAACTAGTTAAAAAAGTATCAACAAATTGCTGGAGCACTATTTTTCTATGGTTTTTCGTATTCAAAAGCAATGGCATGCTTCAAAATTTAATTTCTGCTTCTTTTTCGCTACTTTTTGAACATGGAGAAGAGAAAAGACTTAAGGAAATCTTGATTGACAAGAAATTTTTGCCAAGGATCATTGAAACATTATTGCTAAAACCTGATCCTGAAGAGCGAGATTTTACATTTTTTTCAAAAAAATTAGGGAGAAAATTGTCAGAATATGTGGACAGTAGAAAAACTAAATTCACTAAAGAAGTTCAGAATAGTCATGGATGGAAAACATTATTTCCTCCTATTCAAGAAAGTATTGCTAAGTCTCGGCCTGTAACCAGATCAAATAAAAAAGGTCATACTTTTATATTAGGCCTTGATCCTTTGGAAAAAGCTCAACCCAAAGCTCCAGTGAAAAATGAACATGAGATTGAGCATTTGGCAACTCAATTAGATTTGATATATAAAGTAACTTAAATAGATTTAGCATAACTGTTGCAAATATATAAGATTAATAAAGAAATAAATTTATTAAGTATATAAGATTGATGTTTAAAAAATATTTTTAGAATGTAGGATTATATTTTTTAATATATGTTTACATGAATTTATATGCATGCTAATAAGTAAAAAGACCTCCTGAACCAAATAAAGAGTTATATAACCAGCGACAACGAGTGATTTAATATACTGCTACTATATATAAGTTGCATGATGAAAAGGGTTTAAATTATATTTGCACTACTGTTGGGAAAAATTATATACTTTATAAAATGAATTCTATAACCAATAATATAAATATTTTTGCAAATTTTAAACATTGGCTCTTGAGAAAAATATATTTCAAAATTTATAACAAAATTAAAAATTCTCGAAAGCTTATTTTTATTCTATAAAGCTTACTTTGAACTATTATTTTCATACAACTAAACTACTTTAAATATAAAATTTTAGCATTACTAATCATTTTGGTTTTTCCTTGTAAGAAACCCTAATTTTATTTTTAATCTTTCAACCTCCAGCAATTCCATAACCTTAGAATCATTTATTAAAAACCACCATGCATTTAAAATATTTACTCTATAGTGAAAATTTATTTCTAACAATAAATGTATAATTCATATTTGCATGATATCAAACAGAAGAAGTCAAAGGCAGTAATAAACGAAATTGAAAAGTCTGCCCGAACTTTGCAAGTCCAACAGAAAATGCGAGATAAGCTCTTAAAAAAATATAAAGTACGAATAGTTCAAAGAGTTTTTGACTTAGCTACTGACCCAGTTCCAATATACAACCGAGAGCAATTTCAAACCCCAAAGTACTTAGGAGAAAGTTCAATGAGGTTAAAGCCTAGAGATTCCAAAGCTCGAATTGATGATGCCCTTTCGAAAAACACAATTTTCGACCTGCAGCCAATATTTAGTCCAATTAACGAGTTTAGGACTAGGAAAAAAGATAAAGAAATTCAAGCCTATATGAAATTCACCCCTAAAGACAGGTATGAGAGGCTTGTTGATAAATGGGTTTCAGACAAAGAAATAATTTACAGTTGGGAAATAAACAAAAAAAGTTTATCAAAATCTCCGATCCGCAACAAAACCAAAAAAGTTTACTATAAAACTGTTGAGTCTGCAGCTTTAAACGTCTCCCCAGAGTCTTGTAGTAAAGACACTTCTCTTGTTCATCTGCATAATGTATCAGAAGAAAGCATATGGGAAGATTTGAATGCCAACACTGATGAAAAGATTGGAATCCTAGCCCAAAGTGCTTTGGAAAAGTGCAAATTAAGACCAAGCAAGGCTATAAGATATAGGTCATCAACAAAAGAAAGATTAAATTAGTGCTAACTAGATAAGTAATTATTTGAGTTTTGGCTTGTAATATTTGTCAAATACATATGTTAGAGGAGATGAAAGAGTGCTAAGATTTCTGTGAACTGAGTAATTACCTAACCCTTTGATTAAGACAAACCCTAATGCGATTTTTGATATTGGGACCATCCTACGGAACAGAGTATCCCAACCTATTCCCATAATGCAAATTCCTAGAATAGAACCTTGCTTTCGATAGTAATTCTCAAATGACATCATAGTTTCTATGAAGTCAGATTCATTAACCTCTTGATAACTATTGAGGACACGGTAGTTCCTGTTCTTGAAAAAGTATAAGATTTTTTTATTTTCGTAGGTCTTTAAGTCGTAAAATCTATCTAATAAAGCTATTTCATTTTTTTCGTCTTCCGATGTTTCCTCTTTCATATTTATATGAATTTAATATAAACGAGAGATTGTATTAATAGTTTGAATGCTAACTTTTTGGAATGACAATATAGGGTTTTAAAATAATTTGCTAGGTAGAGAATTAAAGGGATATTTGATTTTGCTAGCTGATTTTAAATATTGTTTGCAGTGTGTTTATTAAAGGTGATACTAATTAGTTAGGATTTAGAGAGGACTTTTTTTAGAAAATTTTAAAAGCTTGAAAAACAAATTTGAACTTTTGCTTAGATCATTTAATATCTGAGATTGCTATTTTTATTCAAGGTGCCAATAATACAAGAAAGGCATTTATCATAATCAGTCAAACTTTATTAAAAACTGATTATAAAAAATAATAATTAAAATTTAATCTCTTGAATTTAATCGTTACTATTTCATTACTTTAATTCGTAAATACAATATTTAGTGCATACTAATAATTAAATTAGAATGTTAGTTAAGAATTTTATATATTTCATTTGATTTTTTATAAAGCACTAATCGATTTTTTCACTTAATAACTGCTTCAGGTTGATCAAAAATGCCTACATTGAGTTTTCTTACTGTTGATTTTTTGGTCGATGTATTTTTTTTTTAATCTTAAGTAATAAATGGACTCTTATCTGATTAAAATGAGTGCATGAAACCCTCTAATATTCTAGGAGATTCATGGAAAGAAGAATTCAAAGTGAAAAATTTATGTATTATATTAGTTGAAGGATTCGAAACAATAATTATTATTTCTTTATGGATAACTTTTACATTTCTTGTTCAGCATTTCAAGAATTTTACGATAAAGGGATTTACGCAACTGAAACTATTACGAAAACTAAGAAAGGATTATATAATCTAAGAAGCACACTAAGAAATTATAAATAAAAGACAGGAAATCATATTTTAAAAGAATTTAATCTGTTGATTATGCTTTGCCAATATAATAAGCTTGCTTCCTTACTATCTACTTTTTTTTTACAACAGAGCTATTTGTTAAGAAAAGTTTATTAAAAGAAAGATTGAAATTATTGATTTTCTACAAGGTATAATAGTAGAATATAAATTTTTATGAGAGATATTACAATTTTTGATGAGCGATTATTTAACTATTGATACCTTCATCGATTCAAAAAGTAGTAGAAATATTTATTGACCTCTTTGAAATAGTTTATTCAATACTTTCATAATTCACTAAGAACTTAATAAGAAGAATGAAAATGTAAAGAAACTTACTTACTTGCAATTTAGATTTAACTTGGCTGAAAGTCTTAGAGGCTATATTAGTGAAACTCAAGACCAACCAAAGAATGAAAAAGCATTCAAGTGAGATATGTATTCTGCAGATTGAGAATAAACAGAACATAAAAAATTTGCTAAAAAAATGGAAAAATTTCAAAGACATCCTATTATTGCTTACAATACAGAGTTTATTTCCACGAAAAATGTTTAAAAATTCATTTAAGATAATAAGTTAAAAAGAGCTATTCATTACTTTCTATATGGGTCTAACCCACAGTCAGTTAAATAAATTTGTTAATAGATTTATAACTATACAATTTTAATTTTAACTTATATTAAAAACTAAGTATAAGGTTTTTTATTAATTATTATACATAATACCTGAATAATAGTCTGTAGCAATTTCTTGATCAACCATATTAGGCCTGTGTTTTTTTCTAGGGCATGGTAATATTGTTTGAGCCCTAACAGAAGGAATTTCTATTGTTACTTTTGTAAAAATCCTTCTAGGTTTATTCGAGAGAATTTTACAGCGGCTTGCATTTTTTATTTCAGATTTCTCTGCTGTTATTATAGCATGCTCTAAAATCCATTCAGTTTTTTTAACTATATCTCTGAATTTACTCTTCCTAGTTACAGGTTTATTATTAGGATGATCTTTAATAATGCAAGTCAGGGGTTTATCTTTTTGTGTACTGAGCATAGTAGATATAGAGAAACCCCCATCATAATGCCTTAAAGAACGGGTGTGGTCATAGAGAGCTCTTTTTGCCTTCACATAATCAGATTTACATATTTCGTACTTCCTTGCTGTATCCCTAACACATAAACTGTTTGCTTTAATATGCTTTGGAGCATTAGCACGAAGTTTTTCTTCTTGTTTTTCTTTGTCTATGCTCTGCTGCACAAGTAGTTTATTTACAATCAGAGGTATATTTATGTTATTTGAAATTTTTTGAGTGCAAAAATCCATTAATTATTAAATTGAAAAAGATAGCTTTAGTTTACAATATTCAGGAAAAAAATCATATAATTTCTTCTTTCTTTTAGTAGCTTTACTTCTTTGTTTTCATATAAAATGAGTTTAGAATGCTTTTTCTTTGTTATTGTTTCATATTTAGTATTAGCTACTGAACATTTGCATTTCAATTTATAATAAATTTTCTTTGAATTATCAACACAAATCATTCTTGTCTACCTCAACAATATATTTAGTGTGCTTTTTAAAGTTTATCTTCAAATTTTTTTGGATAAAACTGAAAGATTATTTAAATTATATTCAAATCTTTGGTACCTTCTTATAGTATTAATATATCTAATGTAAGTCAATTAATTTGAATGCCATTTCTATGTTTACAAGCACTTTATTATATGCATGTCTTTAAATAAAATCTTATTTCTAAATTCATAAGATTTTTAGTTTATTTAATCCTACAATCAATATTTCCTAGCCTAGATTTCTTCTAAAACTTCTAAAAATTCAAAATTATTAGTTGTAATAATTTTATTATTAAATTTCCATACTATCAAAGATATCAGAAACAAATATAGCTTATAAATTTGACATATTTACCTTTTATCTACAAAATCTCTTAACCAAGGCTTATATTAAAATAATACCAAAAATAAGTCTAGCAGACCTTTGTATTTTATACCAGCACATATATCTCGAGTAAGTATATAAAAATTAATTAAAACTAAACTCTCTTTCAATCACCAACACCAAATCAATTAGTATAATCACCCTTCATCATAAAACTAAACTCTTTTCAATTGCCTACACCAAATCAATTAGTATAATCACTCTTCATCATAAACATAGTCTAAAAATAAATTCTATGGATTTCATATTTATCTAGAAATTATAAATTCAATGGCACTATCAGCAGCAACAACGGGCCTTCTAATGGCCGAATTAGGCTACGAGCCTGTAGAAAAAAATACAATCATGCAAAAACTTAATTTATTAAAACCGAGTGGAGGCACAGCCCTTCGTGACTCGGTAGGATTTGGTGTGAGTCTCATTCTCAAACTTAATCAAGCTCTATCAGAAATTGGTACAAGTGAGATATGGAACTTTGTTCATATCGTTATAACAGATGGTGATGACACTTCTTCAAAAACTAAGCCAGAAGAACTCGCAGCATTATTTTATCTTATTAATCAAACCATACCCACAAGTAGATGTTCAACATCATATGTTGGAATAGAACTCAGTCAAAAAGCAGCAGCTGAGTTAACTTTAATTAGTGTGTTTGGTGGAAATAGTTGCAATGCTTATCAGGCAAATAATGTCAATCTTAATCAGATTTTTGATAGAATTAGTATTGATGTTGGTATTGTCAGGCAAGTTGGAGTAGTAGGAGTTAATAGTGGAAATCAAAGTGCTTTAATGATACATCAAAGATCAGCACCTGTAGTTCAAGTTAAAAGAAATAGATTCGCAGTACTGCTCAATTTAGATTTTAGTGGTTCTATGCGTGGCCAAAGATGGAACTCATTAAAGAATAGTGTTTCTATGTTTTTAAGGAACTTGCAGCAAGGAGATTTAGCATGTTGCTGCTTGTTTAATGATAAAGTACAGATGCTTAATAGATTGCAGATCAGTCAGCCTAAACCTGCAATCACTTATAGCCAACCAAGTTCGAATGCTTCAATGCAGATCAGTCAGCCTAAACCTGCAATCACTTATAGCCAACCAAGTTCGAATGCTTCAAGTAATAATTATTCAAGTAGCGTCCCTAAGAAGAAAGAAAAGTCATGTTGCGTTATTTTTTAAACTTTAGTATGAACTTAGTTTAATTAGCCTTTTCTTTAATGGGGTAGTGTCTCTATCTCCCAGATACGGCATATTTTTCTTCTAAGATCTCATACTTTCTTCGGATAGACTTTTAGGATACGGGCCGGAACACAACTTGATCTAACCCAGAATTTATGCTAATCATGGTGGAATGGATACTCAAGCTTCAAGTTAGAATTTCCTGCATGAGAGCCTTGAAACTTTGTCATTATGATCCGAGGCATTATTCCAGATCGGAGAGGACAAATTTAACCCATTATTTCTAGGCCTTATAAATCCTACACACCACTTTCAAACCTTGTTAATTTAAGGACCCTCTAAATCTCAAGAGAACTCCAGGACTTAGCTGTACAAGCTATCTAACCATATTTTTTTTTAGAATTACTTTAGAATAATGGCTTGGATAAATATTAAGTCCATCAAAGCTTTTAGTCATATTTACAGGTTACTAGATATTTTGCCTAATTTTTTTTTTCATAATTCTGGTAATCTTAAACTTTGGTTTCTTGGTATAGAAATAGCTCCAGTCTTAAAGAAGTAGGCTCAAATGTATTAATGATTACATTAGCTTCAATGATCAAACACTAACCTTTGGGAATAGCCAACCTTAAAAAATTATGTTGAATTAACAAAAATACATTTTAGCATATTTTTATGTAAAATATGAATAAAAATGAGTTCTCCATGTTAAATTTGTATTTCTCTCATATCCTGCTTAGCTTTATATACAAATTTAAAATCAAAGAAGCCAAAATATTTATGTAAAGTTCTTGGATACAGATTATACATTAAATAAACCATCAAAATTTTCATTTACTTTAGGTGTTATTCAAACAACTTTAACTGAGCATCGATGTGTAAAAACCGCACATTTAAGAATTTTCTTCAAAGAATTTAGCATTTACTTAAAAAATTGAATTTAATTTAACAGTTTTCTTAAATGTCGTGATTCAAATGGAAATAATTGTTAAAATGGCTTCAGAATATGAAATCGAAATTGGGGACTTAGCCTTAAGTCCAGAAGTGCCTTTCGAGGTCTTCATTGCAAAAAAAAAGGTCCAGAAGGATGCGAGTGTATTTGCAACTAACCCTGTCCCTGTCTCAATGGATATAAATGGGTCAATTTTTGAACTCGTTCTTAACGTTTTCCAAAATCAAACCGAGTACTCGCTTGAAATAGCTGAAGAGGCCTTCAGCGGGACACTGACACTAGTACTCAGAATCACCCCAGTGGTTGAAGATGCTCAGCAGCCATCTGACTCTCTTTATAACTGCCGCTACCTTAGAAACATATCCGCCTCAGAATCCTACTATGAAAGCACAAAGAATATTCTGACTTCTCTTGAGGAAATGATGGGCGAAAACTACCAAAAAATGCTTGATGATGTGGTCAGGCCCCCAAGTCCTTCAAGATCACCAGTTAGGAAAAACACAAAACCTGGAGGTAAAACCCCAGGCAAAACTCCTAGCAAGTCTCCATATAAAAGGAGTTTCTCAGGTCTTTCCTTTGATCAGGGAGGACTTGTTGAGATTCCTTGCAATGAAGAAATTTTCATGGATCGAGTCTCAGGCAAAGATTCTCATTCATTAATGCTCGTTGTTGCAGGACTTTTAGCTAGAAGAAGATTACTAAAAGTTTCAGATGATGAAGATATTGTTCTTAAAGGGATAATCGATAACAATGCTAAAGCTTGCCAAGTTATGAAAGAAGCCTTTGAAGAAACAAAAGCTCAAATTGCTTCTGAAAAAGAAGATATACAAAAAAAGATCCAAGCTATAAAAGATATTATTGCAGGACTTGAGAATAGACTTGGTGATGATAAAGAAAAAAATAAAGAGCTTGAAGCTGAAAAAAATAAAATTTCAGGGGAAGTTAAGGAATGCTTGGCTAATATTGAAATACTTAAGAGTGTTAATGTTGATGATGCTGAACAAATTTTAGAAAATGTGATGAAAGTAAGGGCTGAAGGAGAAAAAGCGGAACAGCAAAGGAAAGAGTTGCAGGATGAATTTATGGAATATATGGCAAAGTTTAGGTCTGAGATGGCTGAGAAAGATAGAGAAGTGTCAAGAAAACAAGATCAACTGAATAAAGCTATTGCTGAATTTAACCAGAAAGATGTACAGCTTACGCATTTAGTTCAAGATAATGCTAAACTTCAAACTCAAGTTCTAGATAACACGAGTAAGTTAGTAGTGAAAATAAGCCAGCATGACAGAGTAAAACTTCTAAATGATCTTGTGACCAAAGATACTCAAGCAGTTGGGAACCTCAAAGAAAAACTCCAAGAAATCCTCTCTAAGTTTGAAGAAATAAAAAAAGCTACTTCAGCTAGTATAAGTGATATCCAATATTCAAAAGAATCTCTGGACCGCACTCAGGAAGAAGTCAAAGCTGCAATCAACTCAAAAAACCAAGAGCATGAAGAACTAGTCAAAAACATCACCCTCGTAAGTGAAAATCTTCATGAAATCCGTAGTCTATATGATAAAACCTCTCAAATCGAACAACACTTTACAAATTTGCAAAAACGCTTACTATTCAGCTATGAAAATAAAGAACATGCAGTTCGTGAAATGAAATATTTATCAGATCTAATCCTTCATTTAACAAGCTGTTATACTGCAGCCCACAGATCTTACAATAAATCAACCGCTCTTTTAGACCAGAAAAACTGTGAGGTCATAACAATCCACAAAGCTCTTGAAGAGCTTAAGAAAAAATATCCAGTATATTTCCCAATAAAAGAAGATCCTTTAGATATGGCTTTGGGTAACTATCTTAATCAGCGAGAACTAGGACTAGCTGTACCATTTATACGTGAAGGAGGAGGTGTGTATATTTTTGGCACAAGGAAAATTTTGGTTAATTATGAACGTGGAAAACTAACTGTAAAAGTTGGAGGGGGTTTTTTACCTATAGAAGAGTTTATTCATGCTTATAGTGATATTGAAGTTGAGAAATTCGTTACTAAATGCCAAGAACTCAGTCCTAAGACCAAGAAGTTTTTAGGCAAATGGGTCGGAGGATTTGTTGACAACAACTTAGAAAATGCTAAGAAAATGAAGGAAATGCTGGTTCAGGCGGCAGAGGATCATAAATATTCAGTCTCGTATGGAGTTAAAAATAATGAGAGAACACCTTCGCCTCAAAGGAAATCAAGGACTTCTTTCAGTTAGATAACTTAAATATTTTCAGCATTATTATTAATATCTCAAACATGCATGTTATTCTAAGTCTGACTTGAATTGCTTTCACTTTCGCTGCTATCCAAACTGAATCTCCTTAAGAATATTTCTGCTACTGGCACCTTTTGGTCTATCTTAAACTTAGCTGTTGTTATAATATCATTAAAAGGAGCTTTAACCGCATGTTCAGGGCTCATATTTTCTAAAATTTCAATAGAGTTTCTCTTCACCCTCCTTTCAATTGGTTCGAAATCCGCTTCAAAAGTTGAGTCCACAATAGAAGCGACTGAAACTTTTCCATGGCACTTGTCAGTTGACGAGAATTTTGTGCTGAAAGAGTTGTAATGTTCTTCGCTTCGGCAAAGGGGGAACTCAACTCGTTGATTACTAATATTTTTGATAAAAGGATGGCTTAAAAGCTTACAGACATTTGGCCGGTCGCATGGTCTGCGTCGAAAACACGATAAAATGAAGTCTTTAGCATCTTGTGAAAGGTCTTTAGGGAGTTCAGGAGTTTCATCTGTCGTGCAAACATGCATGAACACAGCGATTTGGTTAGTTTTATAATACCATGGGGGTTTACCAGTAGCCATTTCTACTAACAAACACCCTAAGCTCCATATATCAGCAAATCTCCCATGACCTTCTTGTCTCATAACCTCAGGTGCCATCCAATTAGTCGTTCCTTTCAAAGATGTGAAATGCGAGCGGTCCTCAACACTTATAATCCGTTTAGCAGAGCCGAAATCAGCAAGTTTACAAACCCCATCATTACCAACCAGAACATTAGCCCCTTTAATGTCTCTGTGTATGATTTTATTATAATGCAAGTATTCTAAGCCTTGAAGGATTTGCTGAGCATACACACGCATTAGAGTTTCGTTAAATTTCCCATACTTGTGCAATAGTGTTGATATACTCCCACCTGCAACGTACTCCATAAAAATCCTTAAGTATCTATCATCACGCTTAGTCCCCAGGTATCTCACTATATTTTTATGACTTAGTTTGCTAAGTATTTCAACTTCTTCTTGGATTTCTTTAATTCGCTCATGAGCTGAGCTATAAGAAAATTCAATTATTGGTATTTCTTTTAATGCCATTAATTCACCTGTTTCTGTATTTGCAGCGAATAAGACTTGGCCAAAACTTCCTTGGCCGATTATTTCACTAGTCTGCCACTTTTCTGGAGCTTTGATAGTGTGTAAAAGACTATTTTGATATTTGATTGATAATTTTTTCTCTTCTTGTTGGGAAAAATATTTATAACCATTGGGAGCGCTTATTGAATCTTCTGATAAACCTAAGGGCTTGGTTTGGAAATTTTCTGGTTCTGGACTTGCTACTTGATTCTTTTTACTTGGACTGCCTTTGCAAATGTCGAAAATGCTTGTTCTTCCACCCATTTATGATTATTATTAATAAGGAAGACTAACCATTTTTGAATGGTAATTTCTCTCTAATTTAACTTTATGATATTTGGTAAAGTATTTATTATGCAAATAAATTTTGATATTAAATAATCATAAATTAATTTTGGCCGTATTCATATTTTCTACATTAAAATTTTGCTATTATTTTCTTGTGAATATTTTCGCTAAATTTTCTTTGTTAAATCTCTTTTTAATCAGTTGTAGAGATAAATAATTGATTTAATTAAATAAGATATGTTTAATACAGTAGTGAAAGATAACGAATAAGTTTTATATTGCTGTTTATTCAACAATTCTTGAATTGCAAGGGAATGCATTATACTGAAGATTTTGACCAATTTAGCAACATCCCTGACTTACTGTATTTAAAAAACAGCAATAGTGTCTATAAATTATTTAAAAAATTCTTAATATATTTCACACATTATTCATAGTCTTTGAATTTTAATTTGAGTTATTGGTAGTGCCTGTATTTACTAAAATAGACTATATTTCTAATGCTATAAATTAATATAAAAAAAATATTGTACTGCAAGTGATAGAATTGCATGAAGAGCTTCCATGTATGGAGATTTTAATTAGTAAATTACATGAAAAATAACGAAAACTACTATAGCATTAAAAATTAAATATTTATATGCATATTTAGCAAGGGTTAAATTAAGAAATAACTTTATAAGTTGAGTTTTATAAAAATCTTAACCCTTTTAACTCCAAGGTAAAATTTATCTTGGGCAATATATTTCTCTAATAAATATGATAATCTATTTCTTTATGGTTACTCGACAAGTTTAATACCAAAAGCATCAGAATTGGAGATAAGCACCCCAAATAATTCCTTTCCATAACATATAAGTAAAAATCTTGCTTAAATTATTAACTTATTAAATTTTTAAACTTTTATTTGATTACAAGGGTAGCATCTAATTGTAGACTCTACCTACTATTACAATTATTGGAATGTAAAACACGTCGAAATATTATTCTTAAATTCACTTTGGTAATATATAAATTCAGAATAACTTGACAATTACTTAAGACAGTAAACTAATTCGAAGAAAAACCCAGAAATCAATTTACTTTAATTGGAACCAGATTTTCTTGCTATCATAAAAGTTTTCAAATAGAAAATTTCTATAAGATTGAAGAATTATCGAATATTCTAAGTACAATTTTCAGCAATATTATCAATCATAGAATCTAATGCCATTGAGATTGATGAAAAATTGGTGAAGATAATGTAAAAAAAAATTGCAAAATCTGTGGGAAAATAAAATAACAGCATATTATGCTTGCTATGCATTCAAATAGAACTTCCATAAATTTTTCTTGCAAGTTGAGATCATAACTGTAATTATAATTAATTTCCTAATTCAGTAAAAAGTTAAAATTACAATCTTCTGTGACAATGTATATTCACAATGTTTGAGGGTTATTATTTATGATATAAATATGTAAAAACATAATTTAAAACTTTTTAATAATAAATAGTAATAAATGACGAGCTTATAATGCAAAATACTTTCAATGATACAAATTGTCCTTTTCTTAAATTAAATAATCATTCTGCGTTTTAGATCATAGAATGCAAATAAAAGCAAATTAAATTACTTAATAGAATTAGAAACTAACAGCACCTTTATGATTGAATATGCAGGGTAATTGATTATTTATAATGCTTTTCAAAGAATGAGAACTAATAGCACCTTTAAGCTTGAATATCATAGTTATCTGACTCATTATTAATGCTTTCTCAAAGCACCAAGCAAAATATTTTTTATTTTAAGTTTAACCTCATAGTTTTAAATCAATAATATTAGCTAATCATCATCAATTTCGATGTAACGTTCGGTGCGATCATCGGAATCTTTCATGAAAACCTTTGCAAAAAGACAAATAATAATAAAAGCAACAATAACATATATGATCTCAGACCAATCGATTCCTTCATCAGTCTCCTCAGTCTTATTATCATCAGCTAATTTAGATTCATAGGTTGTTTCTTCCTTCATAAATTCTTTAACTGATTGTGCTATTTCTTCTTTCTTGATTTCATGATATCTATAGAATGTTGCAGTTCCTTGATCTCCATCAAATATTGAAAGATATTCTTCAAAGACAGGAGCACCTAAAGTCCATTGGTTGCTATCAGATACTCTGAATGTGCATATTCCATTATTATATGAAAAATAATAACGAGGCTCAACTGTAAAAATAACTCCATTGAAGTCGAATTCAAGAGCTGGGAAATCTTTAAAATCTTCTGAACATTCACACGCTGATAAGCTGGTATCACAATTTTTATTATTTCCAGCTAAGGACTTGAAGAGATTGACTTCATAGTAAGGTCCTGAAATATCTTCTTGTTCTAAAGCAAAGTTTACTTTTTTGCCTACAGATACATTGGATCCTGCAACTGAAATTGTTGTAAAATCTGCAGTCCAAGTATCAATTTCAACTTTTAATGTAATAGCATCTTCAGCATTACAATTTTCTTCTTCTCTTGATCCGATTGTCAAAACATTGCTTTCAAAATCAACAGTAAATGCATTAGTTTTAACAGCTCCACTACTTTTCAAGGTGTTCAAAAAGTTTTTGCTGCCATTTTTACTATCGTACCAAAGCGGTAGAGGAGCTCTATCAAATTTAGACTTTGAGTTCAAATCTATAATCATGAAAGTTTGGTCTGGAATAGTAATGTGCCCAAATGAAACTTTGTCACAACCAAGAACAGCTTTTTCATCTTCATACCATTTTTTTGAATCTATTTTAGCTTAGCTTGATGACGCTGTAGCATCATAAAGTTTAATATTACTTGGATTATCTCCATCGACTGAGGCAAGCATCAATTCCCGTCTGCCGTCCATAAGAACGACAGCAGAAAGATTTTGGGGAGGTTGACCTACTTGAAGAGTGATAGAATGGAAAGATTTTACATGTTCAATTGTCTGCCATTCACTAAATTGCTCAGTTTCCTCATTCATTTTCATAGAGAACCTTTTAAGAGACTGAGCTAAACCAAGTAGTAAAATAAAATAGACCATATTTATCGTAATTAATTTTCTGATAAAAGTACTTAACTTTCTTTATTTTTAACTATAATTTTAAAATTAACATTTAACCATCCTGGGATATTCTCTATCACATATCTACTTATTTAACTAAGTATTGGCCTATAGAATAGTTCAAAGCACTTATCGTGTAGAGAACCTTGCAGATCATGCATTCATATTTGTATTTGATTTATGCCTAGCCTAGTGATTTGCAATAACAGCATTTTCTTACGCTAGGAAGTATCGCTATTCCATCCACTGCTTCTCCTATGAGCCTTTTCAATTCTTTTCTTCTTTTTTTCTACCATTACATTTCACAAGATAGAATTAGTTCTTTCATTAAATCCCCATTTGGTAGGCTTCATGGGCATATACTACTTCAAAGAGTGCCTGCCTTCAAATCCAATCATTGGCCCGTCTATCACTACACTGTTTTTTAGCTTGTATATTCTCATTAAGGATTCTTGAATACTATCAAAAATGTTTCTGATTCTTTGCGAAAAAATCATTAGGATTTTTCTCTACATCTATAAAATTCAATATTTTTTTCCTTTATATATAAAAGAATGAGAGAAAATATAAGATATTTTTCTTATATAACTTTATAGTATAGCTTTCTGATTTATCTAATATTCCTTCGAAAGGCATCATCTGGACAATACTTATTTTTAAGTTTGACCTCATAATTTCCTTTAACTATTTAGCTAATCTAATTTAAACTTGTTTGTAGTCATTTGGATCTTTTCTGCAATAGCAAAGAATGAGAATAATAATAGCAAGAAGAATCAAAACAGCTAAGCAAATGAATGCAAAAATAATCCACCCATTACCTTTTTCTTTGGTTTCTTCAGCTGGTTGTGCTGCTTCTTCCTTCTTGATTTCATGATATCTATAGAATGTTGCAGTTCCTTGATCTCCATCAAATATTGAAAGATACTCTTCAAAGATAGGGGCACCTAAAGTCCATTGGCTGCTTTCAGATACTCTAAATGTGCATGTTCCATTATTATATGAAAAATAATCACGAGGCTCAACAGTAAAAATAACTCCATTGAAGTTGAATTCAAGAGCTGGGAAATCTTTAAAATCTTCTGAACATTCACAAGTTGATAAGCTAGTATTGCAAGTTTTGTTATTTCCAGCTAAGGACTTGAAGAGATTGACTTCATCGTAAGGTCCTGAAATATCTTCTTGTTCTAAAGCAAAGTTTACTTTTTTGCCTACAGATACATTGGATCCTGCAACTGAAATTGTTGTAAAATCTGCAGTCCAAGTATCAATTTCAACTTTTAATGTAATAGCATCTTCAGCATTACAATTTTCTTCTTCTCTTGATCCGATTGTCAAAACATTGCTTTCAAAATCAACAGTAAATGCATTAGTTTTAACAGCTCCACTACTTTTCAAGGTGTTCAAAAAGTTTTTGCTGCCATTTTTACTATCGTACCAAAGCGGTAGAGCAGCTCTATCAAATTTAGACTTTGAGTTCAAATCTATAATCATGAAAGTATGGTCTGGAATAGTTATGTGCCCAAATGAAACTTTCTCACAACCAAGAACAGCTTTTTCATCTTCATACCATTTTTTTGAATCTATTTTAGCTTAGCTTGATGAAGCTGTAGCATCATAAAGTTTAATATTTCTTGGATTATCTCCATCGACTGAGGCAAGCATCAATTCCCGTCTGCCGTCCATAAGAACGACAGCAGAAAGATTTTGGGGAGGTTGACCTACTTGAAGAGTGATAGAATGGAAAGATTTTACATGTTCTATTGTCTGCCATTCACTAAATTGCTCAGTTTCCTCATTCATTTTCATAGAGAACCTTTTAAGAGACTGAGCTAAACCAAGTAGTAAAATAAAATAGACCATATTTATCGTAATTAATTTTCTGATAAAAGTACTTAACTTTCTTTATTTTTAACTATAATTTTAAAATTAACAATTTAACCATCCTGGGATATTCTCTATCACATATCTACTTATTTAACTAAGTATTGGCCTATAGAATAGTTCAAAGCACTTATCGTGTAGAGAACCTTGCAGATCATGCATTCATATTTGTATTTGATTTATGCCTAGCCTAGTGATTTGCAATAATGACAATTTCTTACGCTAGGAAGTATCACCATTCCATCCACTGCTTCTCCTATGAGTTTTTTCAATTCTTTTCTTTTTTTTTCTACCATTACATTTGACGAGATAGAATTAGTTCTCTCATTAACCCGACAGAAATGAAATATTCTAAAAGAATTAGAAACTAACAGCACCTTTATGATTGAATATCATGGTTATCAGATTCATTATAAATGCTTTCTCAAGGTATCAGTACAATGTTTTTTAGCTTGTATATTCTCATTAAGGATTCTTGAATACTATCAAAAATGTTTCTGATTCTTTGCGAAAAAATCATTAGGATTTTTCTCTACATCTATAAAATTCAATATTTTTTTCCTTTATATATAAAAGAATGAGAGAAAATATAAGATATTTTTCTTATATAACTTTATAGTATAGCTTTCTGATTTATCTAATATTCCTTCGAAAGGCATCATCTGGACAATACTTATTTTTAAGTTTGACCTCATAATTTCCTTTAACTATTTAGCTAATCTAATTTAAACTTGTTTGTAGTCATTTGGATCTTTTCTGCAATAGCAAAGAATGAGAATAATAATAGCAAGAAGAATCAAAACAGCTAAGCAAATGAATGCAAAAATAATCCACCCATTACCTTTTTCTTTGGTTTCTTCAGCTGGTTGTGCTGCTTCTTCCTTCTTGATTTCATGATATCTATAGAATGTTGCAGTTCCTTGATCTCCATCAAATATTGAAAGATACTCTTCAAAGATAGGGGCACCTAAAGTCCATTGGCTGCTTTCAGATACTCTAAATGTGCATGTTCCATTATTATATGAAAAATAATCACGAGGCTCAACAGTAAAAATAACTCCATTGAAGTAAGTGAAGT
>MPUH01000903.1:0-30114 GCA_001970955.1 Stentor coeruleus | reverse complement strand
TAAGTAGTGTAATCTTATTATGCATAATGTAGAGAGTCGTAACACAAGGCCAAATAAAAGACCGAAAGTCAAGCTTTACAAAAATCATAAGTCAAGCTATCGAGTATTGAAAAACTACAAAGTCCCAAGAAACAACAAAATGACGGACCTTAAAGAGTCTCCAGAAATTATTAAGCTTTTAGCCTGCGACCATTCACATACTCCTCGAACAATACAAGCTTTTCTTGAAGCTTCCAACAGGAAAAAACTAAACTGGCTGACCCAAACTCCTGTCAAAAAGATAGTATGCGAAGACTTTCTCAGCGAAAAGGACCAAAGCGAAGAAAATGTGTACTGTGATTGCAGAAGGCCATACTCACAAGGAGAACTGATGTTTAAATGTGAAGGTTTCTGTGAAGGCTGGTACCATCCAGAGTGCTTGAAAATGAAGCCTGATGAAGTTGAAAGACAAAAGGTAAGCACAGAGAGGTGGTATTGTCCCAGTTGTATTTTTCAGGCACAAAAGATTATATTGGACACTTCAAACAAAGTTCCATCAAAGAAACCTAGTAAGAATAATGTTTAATATTCTTTAATTAGTTCAAAGGCTTAGAAGCATTTAAAAGGAATATAAACCAATTGTTAGTTTTGGGGTAGAGGGAAAGAAATATTAAAATATTACCCAGGTGAAGAAATTGGCCCTTGAGATTTTTTATTTTTAATGTATTATAATATGGCTTTTTGAAGGTTTTAACGTTGGACTAGTATTTATGGGATTTATTAGCGTGTTAGATAGATTTGGTATGATATGAGGATTGGGTGTAAGAGGAAATTAGATTATAAGTGGGATATTTAAAGAGATGCTTTTTAGAGGAATCTTATTAAAAGGATAAAAAGTTGTATATAGTGGAATGTATTGGAGCAAAATATATTTTGATATGTTAGGACTAATTTTATGTACATTTTTATATTTTGTTGCGTAAATGAAGTTTTATAAGTAGATTTTAGATTAGTTTTATATAAATTTCAATATCAATGAATTACAGCCAGGCATTTTGCGGATACTATAATTAATTTCTGGATATTTTTTGTAATAAATCTTAAAAAATTCAAACCCTTTCTTGTTATGTGATAAAAATGCATATATATGTACTTAAATTTTATGTAATATTCCTTATCTCATATTTATTTCTTTAGACTTCCTAAAACTTTCAAATTATCTAATTTGATTAAGTGAAAAGCTCATAATTTAGCTGCATGCAACTTTTAATCGGAAGAGTTTTTATAGTGCTTAAATAATACTCAAAAATGCTTGCCAGATACAAAAATGATCACTGCGAATATACCAAAGTATCAGTGTACTAAAATCATGCTTAAAATGATCTAAAGTATCAANCAAAAATGATCACTGCGAATATACCAAAGTATCAGTGTACTAAAATCATGCTTAAAATGATCTAAAGTATCAAAATGAACTCATAAGCTACTTTAAATATAATTTTACTACAGTTTTGCTAGTTAAAAATTTCAAGAAAATTGTATTTTATTTCAAATAATGTTAGGAAATTCATTTAATGTAAGGAAATTTACTATAAAAATATTATTATTTTCAAGCAAGTTTGTAACAAAAAATTAATTCTTATAAGAAAATTTACTATAAAAAATATTATTATTTTCAAGCAAGTTTGTAACAAAAAATTAATTCTTATAAGCAAATCCCCTTTTAAACCAAAGCTTTGTTTTTACTAGATTTTCTAAAGTCTTTTTACTTATTTTATATAACAAAATATTCTCTTTGCAAATTAATTTATCAGAATTAATATCTTGCAGCACTTTTCCTTTATAAAATCATCTGAATTTTAAAAGGAATCATAGGTTTTTTTACCATTTATATCAAAATACAAAGATAATTATTTAGAATAGACTATTACCTGCCTTTATTTAAGTTAGACAATTACACTTAGTTTATAAAATTCCAATCATATTGGAATCAATCTAGATTATTAGATACTTCTTGATATGATCTTACTTCCAAAATTGTCGTCAATTTGTTTTTGACTAAAAAAGTTTTTTTGCATTTGGGGATTCTTATTTTTGTCTCAGAGCCCAATTTTTTCAAGTCTGAATAATATAAAGAGCATTGAGTTTTTACTGCTGGCTTTCTTTTACTTATTCCGCATCCCATTTCACTATTATTATAAAACCATTTACCATTATTTAATGTTTGATTTAACTTTTGAGTGATATCTTGGATATTTTATCAGAATTAAATTAAACTTGAAATTAATATTTGAATACTTATATTAAATCCTAAGCATTTTTTATGAAATAATACATTTTGATGAAATTTTTAGCTTTGATATGAATATTCGTTATATCCTTTTATTCAACTTGTGCATTTTAAAAAATTTTGGAGTTTCACAAAATAGAATCATTTCCAAAGGGTTTAATACAAAAATAAATAATCTCATTTAAAAAAAAAACATTTATTGCCTAGCGTAGTTGTTTCCTAAAAATTGTATGCATAAAATTTTGTTGCTTATTAGTTTATTAAGTATAGTTAATGTATTTAATGCTTTTTTTTAGTTGAAGATTATATAAAATATCGAAAAGTGTGACTGAAATGAAAAAATAAGGTATTTTGATTGACATTTAAAGTCCTAACTATTGTAAAATATGTAAAATAATCAATCATTATGGTGCCAAAAGTTTTAAATTATTAAGTGTGTATTTGAAATTTATAACCAAGTCCTTTTAATAAAGATATCACTTATAAAGATTGAGATAATAAAAAGAAAACATTATGATTCAGTTAAGGGAGAATAATAACTAGATTGTTTACAAAAACGAATAAAATATGTTTATAGTAATTATTTTTGGTATATAGAGTTTTGATTAGAGATATTTCTTGAAGGTTTTCATGTAAATTTAAAATATATCTGCAGTGAAGGTGAAAAATTCCTTTGGATTTTAACATGTATGTGTGTTGAAAAAATGAAAGAATAAAGTTAGATAAAATTTAGGATTTCTAAACTATATTATTTTATTCAGCTATTCTATCATAAATTTAACAAATTAATCGCTACTATCTTTAAAATCCATAATTTCTTACTAGTTAAATGCAACTAATTATTATATTATAATCTTATTATTTTGACCTTCATACATTTAATTTAAATTCTCAAATCTTTCCTGTATTCTCCAATCATATAACATTGTCCTTAATAACATTATAAAAACATATAAAATATAATTTCTACAGTTCATAATCTTATATTAACCTAAATTTTCTAAGCATTCCTATCAAAGCTCATATAACACCATAACATTAAATATAATAACTTAATCAACCTCCAAACAAAGTTCACCATCCTTTTTATGCCCTACCCTACCCTTCATTATAATACCATTTAAACCAAATTCAAGCTTTTTCATCCCAAAATGATCTTTAAATAAGCAATAAATCATTAAAGTATGTCTATAAGAGGCAAAATTGATCAGAACCCCAAAAAGTACTACATTTCCCCAAAGAAGCAATTCGCCACACTTAGAACATCAATAAAAAAAGTATAAATTATCTAGTATGAATCTGACTTACAAACTTTCCAAAACGCTAAAGATATTAAAAGTCCAATGAAAAAACGTAAACGGAACATGAAAAATTACAAATCTCATGGCATAAGATCACAAGTCTCTCCTTATGGCTCATCTAATGGCGAAGATGAAGTTATTGAACGATCAGCATCAGTTATCTCAAGCTTTGGTTCGTTTATAAAATCTTCATTAAGTGATTCAGATGAATTCTATGAGAAAAAAGCTGAAAATCCTGTGCTTAAAAGCGCCAGGCTAAAATTTGAAGAGTCTTTTTCATCAGATGATAATAAAAAACCTGGACGAGTATATATTGGGAGAGGAAAGGAAAGCGATTTAGGGTATAGAAAAAATATTAGTCCAGAAGTTAATAGAAAGCATAATGCTTTGACACCTTTTTTGTATTGCACACAAGATCATGAAAGCAATCGTAAACAGTCTCGTAACCTTAATCAAGAACTCCATAAACAAAAACAGTTATTAATTAAAAAATATCAACAAGCTCTTGAACAGCAACGAGAATCTTTAGAAAAACAATTTCAAGAAGAGCTTTTCACTATAAAATCACAGCTCAAAGATAAATACAAAAAAAAGCAAATCAAAGACTTTTCTGCTAGGGAAAAAGAAATCGACAATCACTACAAAACTGAAATCGAACGTATACAAAAGCGTCACGAACAACAATTAAACTCAAAAATCAATGAAATCACTAGTGAATATGAAAGAGGTGCAGCAAGGACTCAAGAAGAACTATTATGGCTACGTAAGCAAAATGAAAATATAAAAAGACAATTAGAAGACTCATTAGCCAAAGCCCAATTATTTAAAGGTATAAATCGTATTGACTCAGGATTATCTAATACAACAATAGATCAAAGCAAGCAATTGTCAGAAATATACAAGTCTTATAATCAGCTGCAACATGATTATATTGAACTCAAACAAAAGCAAAGTATTTCACTTTGCAATATGTGTAAGGCTTTTACTCAAACAAACACTGAGCTTGAAGGGAAAATTTCTAGGATTAGAGCATATATAAATAAAGGTCCAACAAGATAAAAAATGCAGACTCTGATAACTTAATTAAACTAATCATAGTGCATTTTTTGTATAATATCTCTCATATATTATTATATATAAAAGTATTATAATATACTCTATTTCCTCATTATACTTCAACTTTTATATGTAAATTTTCAAAAAAATGTATAACCCATAATTAAAAAGTAATACATTGATTAACTTTATTAGCCTCCAAAACCGTATAAGGTTCTGCCTTGTCTCTTCAATGCATAAATAACATCGAGTGCTGTTACTGTCTTTCTTCTTGCATGCTCAGTATATGTGACTGCATCTCTGACAATACCTTCCAAGAAGGATTTCAGGACATTGCGGGTCTCATCATAGACCAATCCGGATAATCTTTTAACACCACCTCTTCTTGCAAGTCTTCTAATTGCTGGTTTTGTGATTCCTTGGATGTTTTCACGGGCAATTTTCCTATGACGCTTTTTAGCTCCAACTTTTCCGAGTCCTTTTCCACCTTTGCCTCCTTTTCCACCGCCGCCTTTCATTATAATGCATTTTTTGTATGCGAAGTATTTATACTAATTTTTGTATCCGAAAAAATGGTAATCTTTGATGTGATTGGCTTGTTTTTATAAAGTTTTTTATATGTGAGATTTTGCTTTTTAGATGATTTTTAAGATTTGGGGAGGTAGTGAGAATTTTTTTATGTTAGATGATGGATAGATTTGGATTAAAATAAGTTTTATAGAGAGATATAAGAATTATAAGGGTATTTTTTAGATTATAGGTTTTATAGGAGAGGAAGGGTATTATTAGACTTAGGATACAAATGAGAAGCTATTGTAAAGAGATATGTGTTTGTTTTTTTATAAAGCTATGATTTATAGAGAATGATTAGATGAAAGGATTAAAATGGAAAAAGATTTTAGTAATGATGATGGGGTTGAAAAAAATTTGGCTAGTTTGAAGATTGGCTATTACAAGATTTGTATTAATTTATAAGTTTATATAATAAAAATAGTTATTGTTAATATAAATGATCAATTTGGTCTGCTTTGTTTGTATATGATAATTTATATGCAGCTAGCTTTACTATTTTATGGATTATAATTTTTTTTTCATTCAATAAGAAGTATGCTGAAAATCCAAAGTTAGCAAATTATCATTAAAAAAAAATATACCAAACGAAAAATACAATATTTTCACTACAATCCAAATATAAAACTCTAAACCCTTCCTTTAATCTTTAAAAACTTATTATCAATTTCTATAGCCTAACTCCGCACCACCCCTAATTATTTCCTATCATATTCTCCCAACTAATTTCATTTCACTCACATTCAATCTTCAAAAAGCTAAACTCTAACCCATCCTTCTGTCAAACTCTACCTTCACACCACCTAAAACTTCATCTACCCATCCTATCTCAAAACTCACCCTATACCCAATTATCTTTTTCCACAAATCTAATCTTTTATCCTACCTAATTTGCTTATATAAGCCCTCTCTGAACCATTATATTTTATATCTTTAATATGGCCTTTAACACAAGTTGTCCAAGCTGTTCAAAGTCTATTTTACCTTCAAATAGTACCCCAATCCTTCAAATACTATGCGAGCAAAACAGATATGAAGAGATATGCGAATTTATGGCTTCTGGGAATAATGTAAATATACTATTATATCCTACCTATGCATCTCCACTTCATATTGCAGCTACATCAGGGAGCAAAGAAACAGTTTTGACTTTGCTCAGCCATGGAGCATTTCCAAATATTCTGAATTTAGAAAAAAGAAGTCCTTTTCATGAGGTAAAATATATATAGGCTGTAAAGATTAGATGTTTGGATATTGCTAAGATTCTATTAGAATTCAATGCTACAGCTTGTGAATGTCAGATGTGTGAAGCTGCTATTGATGAGATTATTCAGAGCGGTAATGATGATGAGGAGATGGACTTTGAGAAGGAATTAGCTAAGCTCAGACCATTGCTGGAAGGAAAACTTGTGAATAAACTAGGGGAGATTATAGATATTAATAAGTAATGTAATTATTAATGTGCCTTTGGGGTGATGTTGTTATTGATACTTTATATGCTGGAGTTAGTTTTTTATGTGCTAATGCAGACTTTTGAAATTTTTTATATAGGAGAATTTATGATACTTATTGACTTCTTGTATATTATAGCAATATTATCTTTTCATGTGCAAATCTTCTATATACTTCATTTATTAACTCTGCTTTATCATATCTTTTACCTTTTATCTGAACTTCACAGGCATAATCCTATAAAAACTCATTTAAACTTTTCCTACACATTATAATAACCCTCGATAAATCCAATTCATCAGAGCTCCTTTTATCTTAAAAACTTAAACCATAAAAAAAAGCATAACCTACAAACACCCAAACTTAAAAACATGCATCCTCCTCTAATCAAAACGATAATCCTAACTGCATTTTCTATGATATTAAACAAAAATTACATCTGGAACAATCCTAAAAACTCTGGGTCTAAAGTTGATGCAAAAGTGCTCCGGGCTGGTTGGAAAGTAGAAGGTCTCTGACCAGCCCTAGATCCGATTTTTCTTGCCGCACTAGAAGTTCTTCTATTTTTATTATCTTTCACAACAATAATAGGAACATCAATCAATGCTTTCCCTCCAATATTTCCAAACCGTACAGGAAATGTATCTGAACTGTCTTTTTCCTGTTGAGCACTTGGCCTTTTTCGTGATTTCTCATTCTGAGTCTTAGGTCTTTTATTCCCTTCCTCCCAGACATGTTCGATTTCTTCAGAACTTGGACTTCCAACACAATAAGCATTGGTAGTTGTCCTTTGTTGCTTATAAGCTGAAATTTCAGATGTATAGAGTGATGTAGTTTTTATAGGTTCTTTAGGTTTATAAGACTTGAAACCTGAGGGTTTTATTGAAACTTTAGTACTTGGGAGTTTAATTTCAGTGTATTTTGAGGAGCTTGTTGGAACACGAGATGGGAGATAAAGATTTTCTGCTTTATCTGGCCTTGGAGCTGTACAGCCTCGTTTGCTTATTTCTCTATATAGGTTTTACTGTATAGGCCAGGGGTAGTATGAGCTATAAGCAGCGACTTGTCTTCTTGGGATCATTTTTGGACTATTATTTAGCATAAGGTTATGATGGAAAACATGGTTTGTTATATGGAAAAGTTCATTTAATGGTTGGCGAGCTATGGAAATTCTTGAATTTTGAGAATGATTTTTTTGAAATTGAGAGTTTTTAGATACGAAAATTTTATTTTTAAGGCTTCTGTTAGTGTTTTGGATTTAAATAAGAAACTTTTGGAGGGTTATAGTGAAGACAGTTTTAGATAAAAGTATAGATTTGATATGCTGATTGAGTTGATTTTTATGCTCAGAAACAGATTTAAGAACAAGATACTAAATTATAATTATGCTAAGAATAATATAGCAATTCTTTTATAAAATGCGATTTTTTTTGATGATATCACAATTAAATTATGCATAATAAACTGTATTGAGTAAAATAAAATATATGATTTTTCAGATTTTTTGAAAAATTTAAGGAAAATTATACCATACTTCTTCATGGAATAAGATCTTGGGCTTTACCTCACAATTTTTTCCTAATAAAATGTAAGATGCAAAATACTTTTCAATAAAAATTATGCTGCTTTATTAGAATTTAATACTGCATTATTTGATTCAGACTATTTCAAACTAAATCTAGAATACTACTTCATATATAAAAAAATCTAAAAAAGAATCTTCTTAAAAAATGCACTTTAGCCTTTATAGATATGATAAATTCATCTTCCTAATACATAAGTTGGCCCTGTAAAATAAAAAATTCTAATAGCAATTGTTGGTAAAACAATATGATGGAATAATGCAAATTACTTTACATAAAAATTCAATAAATTTATCAACTTAACTTACAACTTTTTATACTAAATATAATAACTAAAATAAAAACAACTTCTTTGTTTTTCATTATCAAGTCTCCATTACTATTTTTCTTCTATATGCTTTCACAAAGTCTCAATCAAAATTTTCACACTATAACAAAAATCACTTGATAGATAATATTATCCAAACATTATCAAATTACAGCAATGATACCAAAATCAAAAATTTCATATAGAAAATCCTAAGATAGTAAATTCCAAATGTTTTATAGAAATATAAAGGCTGGTCCATTTTAAATATAATAAGTTATATGCATCCCAGTTAGAAGTTGTATATCCAACAAAACTCTTTAAGTTTATGCGAAAAAACATTGCAGAAAAAAAAAGAGGTATCTGTTTTTCAACCATTTTCTATTGAACTATACGTTTTATATAAAATGTCTCTGAAATTTCTTATGATATTTTTGGTACTCTTAGCAATCTCCTCAAACGCTTTTAGTATTAGAACCAAAAATGCCTTAGTCGAGGGTATATTCTTACAAGTAACAGATGATATCGCAATAGAATCTAGTGATGATGCTGCTGAAAAAACTGATGATGGAGAAACTGTTTTAGATAGTGTAGACACTTTAGTTGAAGGATATAATGATGATCCTAATGGAGATGAGCAATATAGTCAAAATTTTATCCAGATTCAAATGGAATCATTTATTGAATTGTCAGGATCAGATAATACTGGGTCTGATGATACATCAGTAAAGGTTGAGGATGAGGTGGAAGATGAACTTGAGGATGATAATGTTGATGGGGTACAGGCTGATGATGATAAGCCAGAGAAAACCATTTAAACAGAGTTATGGATTTTAGAAAATTAATGCTTTTTTAAGTAAAAAGATTTAGAAAGTAGAATTTGATATGGGATAAGTTTGAGATGTAGGAGAGTTGTTATACAGAAAAGAGGATTGTATAAAGGAAAGATGATATAAGATTTATATGAAAATGATTAGATCAGGTTTGTTGTGGAGGAAAAAAATTAAATAGGATTTATGAGGTGAACTTTTAAGATGATTTTTTTTATATAAAGTGTTATAGAATTATTACAATGTTAGCAAAGTGTATTTTGTAAGCTTCGGTGGTTTATTTAATAAGTTAGATGATTTAAGAATTAAGTTTAGAGTTTGATAGTTTATTATTATTTGGCAATTATTAGCTGTGGGTTTTATTCAAAAATTTATATAGATAAATTTTATATTTGACAGAATATAATTAGAGATTTATCATAATGTTTATATGAATAGATATCCTTATAGCTGAAAAAATTATTAATATTTTTATATGTTGGTATAAAGATTTAGCAAATGAAGTAAATAATAAACAGTTTGCAAATAGATTATTGCCATGCTAATGTACAAAATTAGGGTAATTTTTTTACAAAGATAAATATTGAAATTTTTAGTATAATATAAACTATGACTGAAAGCAAATAAACAAGTAATCATTAAATAACAACTTTAAGAATTTCTTGTATCATATGTTTTTCAAAAGCCCTATAAGCTTTTTCTAGTGCATCTATAAGATTATACAATCTCATTACTGCTGGAGATGTTTTCTTCCCTAGTAAAATTTTCCATTTTGGAATTATATCAAGAGAAGTATTTGTCAAGTCAAGTTCATTACCTTCAAAAAATTCGAAAAGTCTATTGATTGAAAATATAAGCAAATCAGCATAGTTTACTAAATTTTTCTCTATAAAATCCAAAAATGGTAAATGTTTAATTGCAAAGCACATCCAGAAAACGTCAGCATCCATGCATTGTTTATTAATTTTTGTCATATTCAAAACTTTTACCGTTAAGCTTCTTCCTTTATACCTAAACATATACTTTCCTATATCAAAAAGTTTCCATTTTACAATAAGCATTGATAAAGCTTTAATGAACTTTATTATGAATTTGTGCATATTATCATCAATGCAATCAACGAGTTCCAACTCTTCATTCCAGTTTTTGATGTGTTTTAACTCATTTTCTGATATGGAAGTTTTGCTTTTCAATGAAAAATATATATGAAATTTTTCAAGGTAGTTTATTCTTAGAGGTCCAAAACCTTTTTCCTCTCTTATCTGATTTAGTTCTGATAGTGATTTGCTGATTTTATGGAATTTTCTTTCAAGATATCCACTCTCTAAGAAGTCTTTCCTTCTTAAAAACTCTAATAATGAATTATAAAGTTCATCTGTTTGGAAAATTGGAGCAGCACTTAGTGAAGTCCTTTCTTTTTTAAGCTCACAAAAATAAACAGAGTTATGGCTAGGACACTCATAACTATCTTGGCCTCCATCACTTCTTCTTGAATGATCTTCTATTTTGTCAGATTTCGGACTTGCGATATCATTTTCAATTGGTATTGAAGTCATATTTTATAGAATAAATGCCTCACATCTAAGCCTTACCTTAAGAAATTTCCCTATTAAATCTTTCATTTATTATTTTTTTACTTAAATAATCTTCAGAAACTCTTGTATCAAATGCTTTTCGAAATACCTATAAGAAATTTCTATTGATTTGGAAATCTCATAAAGTTTTATTGTCGCTGGGTGCATTTTTTCTCTAAAAATCCATCTTCTCCATTTTGGAATAATATTAACTGTGTAGTTATCAAAGTTTATATAGTAAATATTATCTTTCCCATCAATATCAGGCTTTGCGCATAGATCTAAAAAATCAAACATTTTATTTATTGAGTGCTGGAGGATTTTCGCATAATTTTTTAGGATTTTTTCGATTTTCCCAATAAATGGTTTGTGACGAATTGCATAGCTAAACCAGAATATGTCAGCTGATAAGCATTGCTTATTGATTTTCCTCATGTCTAAAAGTTTTACAGTTAGTGATCGGCCTTTGAATCGGTAGCCGTATTGGTTTATATCAAAAATGCCAAAGCGTACCATGAACCTTGATAGAAATTTTAGAAGTTTGAGAATGTATTTGTACATGTTTTCGTCAGGATAGTCAAAATCACTGAACTTGCTTTCCCTATACTCAACTTTTTTGATTTCTTCTTGTGTTAGCCCTCTTTCAGCTTTGAAAGAGTATATGTAGTGTGCATGCTCAAGATAATCGATTTTTAAAGGATCTAATAAATTATTTTGTCTGTTTCCATTGAATATTTGTAGGTTTTCAGAGAGTTCCTTAAGTTTCCTTTCAAAATACCCAGCTCTATACACTTTTTCATCTTGTATAAACTTATAAAGCGACCCAAAGAGTTCATCGTATTGGTATTCTGGTGCCAGATTTAATTCATTACCTTCATCTTCAGATATTGATAACGATTCTGATTCTTGCTCAATAGGTCGAAAGAGTTCTTGACTTAATCGAGATCTGCGAGGAAAGAGCATATCACGACTATCTAGATCATTCATTTTCTAAATTATTTGTAGGACTTATTATTAGTTATAATTAGAATATGAGCGAAAAGTATTCATTAATAAAGCAGTTAGGTGAAGGGTCGTACGGTAAATGTTTTTTAGTTGAGTCCCAATCAAAAAAAGAACAATTTGTCATTAAACAAATCGACGTTCGGCATATGAGTCAACAAGAACGAGAACAAACTGTAAAAGAAGCTTCAATCTTAGGCTGTTTAGACCATCCATACATAATAAAGCTCAAAGAAGCTTTTTTTTCTAAGAAAGGCAAGCTTTGTATAGTAATGGACTATGCTGATGGAGGAGATCTTAATGCTCTTATAAAAACACGTAAAGGTGAAAAGTTCTCTGAAGACCAAATCATATCGTGGTTTGTGCAAATTTGCCTAGCTTTAAAGCATATACATGATAGGAAAATTCTCCATAGGGATTTGAAAAGCCAGAATATTTTCATGAATAAAGACGGTTCGATCAAACTTGGGGACTTTGGCATTGCGAAAATGCTTAGTCAGACTATGGAAAATGCTAAGACCATTGTTGGAACACCTTATTATTTGTCTCCAGAACTTATAGACAATAAACCGTATAATTTTAAAAGCGATATTTGGTCTATGGGTGTATTACTTTATGAAATGTGTGCATTGGTACCTCCATTTCAGTCAAATTCTATTCATGGCCTAGCTTTGAAGATTGTCCGTGGAACTTATGCACCTTTGGGTCCTGAGTATTCTAGAGAATTAAAACTCCTTCTTGCTAGCCTACTCTCAGTTGATGCAAAGCAAAGGCCATCAATTCATGAAGTACTTAAAATCCCCCTAATTCTTAGAAATGTTCAAAAGTTCTTAACAGAAAGTCAATACAATGAAGAATTTTCACATACAATCATACATGTAACTCCAGTACTAGAAGAATCTTCAGCAAGAAAAAAAAAGAAAATGCTTCATAAAATCCTCAAAAGAAGAAAAGAATTAGAAACATCGAATGATATAAAAGAAAGGACTGATAAAGAAAAAATCATTTGTGAAATGTCAGCTTTAGTACTTGAAGGAGATAGTGAAGAATTAACTGCTGCTGTATCAGAAGGTAATGAAGATGAGCAAGATAATCAAGAAGAAAATGAGGAGGTTAATGTAGATAAAGCTCAACAGTTTAGGCTTTGTTTGGAAGATATGATGGGAGCTGAACTTTTTGAAGAAGTGTATATGATTGTAAAACATATTTCTTTGAGTGATTATTGTGATAATTTTGATGCTTATTTTGAGCAGACCAGACATTTATTAAATCATAAACTACAGAAACAATATGTTCCTATGATTAAAGCTCTGATAGAGATGGAACAAAATAATACTTAATTAGTTATATCTTTTACAATTAATATATAAATCATACTTAAATTCCATTTAAATCCTAATCTCGATTTATACATCAGCCTCCAATATTAATCTTCCAATTTACATAAACCCCACAACCATCCTAAACCTACTTTCTCCATTTTTCTCACATCCAATTCTCTAAACTAAAAATCTAACAGCAATCCATTCTCATAAAATTACTATATTTATCCCGAAGGTCTGAACTTATTAAAATCCGGCACCCAGAAAAGTAAGTTTTGGCAAGCTGAGGCTAACAAAGCATGTTCTCTACTCCAGGCTAAACATGTAGGGGTCTTTGGATGACCTTTCATTTCATGAACCTTTTGCCCAGAATTCACATCAAACACAACAATTCCATTATTCCTCTCACACCCTGTGACAATATACTTACTATCTGGACTAAAGCATGCCATAACTTTTCCGTTTTCATTAAGAAAATCTCTTAGAACTAGTTTCTTAGATCCATCTAAAGCATCTAACACTAAAATCGTACTTTCTACACTATAAGCTAATAAATACTTACCATCATCACTAAATTGTATCCCTTTAATTTCAGGACATTCGATTTCCCATGTACTAAATGCCCCATCCAAGTAATTATTACAGTCCACAAGCTTAATATAATTCTTAGTTATGTTTTGGGTTACTACAGGATATACTAAAGCAAAAATAACCCCATGTGGATCAAAAGCGCACATCCCCCCACCTGAACTTTCTCTATATTCCAACCTTGCTAGACCTTTTCTCTGCCGCAAATCCCATAAAATCATTTGCTTATCTTTTGCTGTTGATATAAACATATCATTTTTTGGGCTCATGTCTAAGGCAGTTATATCATCAGTATGGCCTTTGAAATTGTGTATTATTCTGTTATCAAATGAACTCCAGTATTTAATTAGATGCTCGGTACCTTTTTTGGTAGAACAGAGAAAGGCATTTGGGTGATGGGTAAATTTAATGTTTTCTACGCCATAGTCTTTGTTGTAGAGGAGCTTTTCGCGGGTTCCTCGGATGATGTTGTAAATGTTCACTGAGTCGTCGTCTGATGCAGTTATGAGAAGAGTGCAATCATCTGAGAAACTCATTGAATTGATGTCACTGTGGTTGTCTTTGAAAATTTTACCTATGTCCATGGACTGGATGACTTGATGGGTAAGCTCCAAAGGTTCCATTTATATTAGTTTTGTTTTTGCATTAATACTAAAGATCTAAAGGCTAATAATAGCATTCTAGCATAAAAATTTTTATCACACTATTTTATCTATCTTTTTAAAGTTAAGTTTTTAAGTATTCTATGCAATTTAACCATTTTTGACTTTAGGAATTTTTTTTTAGATTTTGTGACTGACTAATAGCTTTTTTCTCAAGTTTTTTCTTTGACAATAGCTTTATGTGCGTATTGATTTTCTTTACTTTATGACTTGGAGAAATGATTTAAATATAAGAATAATTAAATTTATATAGAATCATTAAAAATTACAAAAATATTCTACAAAGGCTGTGCAAAATTTAGTATAATTTAGGAAAGCAAAAAAAGATATATTAAATGTCTCTGTTTTCCTATCTGGATGCAAAATCCTAGTAATATTTTTCTTTGCAGAAGCATCCGATTCTCCCATTTTAAGACTTGTGTCTGACTTTTCCCCTTTAATCCGTATTTTAACCCAAATTGAGTTGTCACTTTTAAACTCACTGAATTAAACGATTGGAGTCTTATTACAGGAGATTTATCTTCAGAATGTCGTTGTTATTTTTGCACTTTAAGCAGACAGTGAAAATATTTTTTGTACTTAAAATGCACTCTGTAAATATATTTAACAGTCTCTTTTTATGTTTTTTGGTTGATGATTCCTTTTCATTCATGAAATTATATTGTAGTTTAAATAGGTGTAAGAAATTTTAGAGAATTTATGATTAAAATATGATTTAGATGTATGCTAATTGTAATTGGAGAATTATACATGAAATAGTAACAGATTTATTTATAAAGGTTTCAATTTAGTGTTATTTAATATTATAAAAATGTGAATTAGAATCAGGCATATTGCACAAATTTAGAGTATAAACAAAAGCAAGAGAAAGCAATATCGGATCAAGAAAATGAATGCAAAGAATTTAATTTTTCTCATCTTTTCTAGATATATGCCTTTTTTAACTTCTTAGTATGTAGAAAAATAAAAATATACTACTTAAAACTATATACCCAAAAGCGTATAAAATCATAATAAACCTTTAACAAAGATAAAAATTCTGATAATTCCTTTAAAGTGTCTTCTAAAGCTAAACAAACCTGACCTATACATTATAAACATTACTATTATACAAGAGTCATAAGAAAGTTAAGCGAATGGAGTTTTTTAAAGTTCGGGAACGGGCCAAATTTATAGTACTTCGGTCTATCTTTATCATCAAAAGTTTTCAATGCTAGTACTGAGTTTATCCTCGGCATCTCATATATTCTTGTGTTTTCCTGCTCAGTTTTTTCCTTATGTCCAAATATTAACTGCGCTTTTATTGGGAGTTTTTTCATTTGAGTCTTTATAATCTTATTACTCTGGCTTCTATTTTGCTTACAAATACTAGAAAAATTAATATTTGAAACTTCAGCTTCTTGTCTTGATGCATATTTTCTTGAGCGCAATTTGCGTATTTTAAAATAACTTCCATTAGATTTTCTATATTTCCTAGCATTTTCTATACTCATATCTTTAGCTTCAGGGATTTTGGTTTCGAGGGTGATTTTTTTTTTCTGTCGTTTTTTACTATTGAAATTACAAAATTCTTGAAGTGAAGCATATACAAATTCTCTTGAGTTTATGTCTTCATCATCAGATGAGCTTATTATGTTGAAGTCATTTTTATTCTGAGGTTTTTCTTTGAAAATTTCATTGATTATTAGATTAACATCGGTTGCATATTCGGAGTTCTCACTATGTTCACTGAATGAACTATCAGAACCATTATAAGTTGATTTTTTTTCACTATATTTTGGAGATGCGAGTCGGAGTATATCATTTGTATCCATAAGAGTGAGAGTAAAATATTTTAGGATTGCTTCAGCTATAATATACCCATGGGACCCAAGTAATTTTTCATCATGGGAAACACAAGCTCCTTTTTCATTCTTATACCCATAAACCGAAGTCTCACAAACATAACTTTCTAATCTTAGCACCTTCTCCATCATATTTCTTAAAGGAAACACCCTTAGTCCTTGCTCAACATCTTTCGGTATAAGCTTCGAAAGTGGCGAATATTTATTGATAATTTCAGCAATAACTTTTGTCAAAAAATGCTTCTGTGGATCTTTAACACTATGTGGGTTGTGTATAAACGACCCAAGATTCGTAAAAGTCCCTCCAAACTCTAAATAGATATAAATCCCAAGCCGAGATTGAATTTTATAAGCAAGTTTTTTTATATATTTCGGTACACTTTCAAACAAATCCGACATTTCTGAAAGTTTTTGTTGTATAGACAATCCTGTTATTGTACTTCGTGAATTTCCTATGACAACACCTTCAGGGTTTACCATTGGGATGATTTTGTATATAAAACAATCTCGACTTTTGCATGAATCAGGATTATCAGAAAGTAAAAATTTTATTAATCCTTCAACAATATAAGAACTTGTTGTTTCCCCAGGATTAAGCCTTGAAGTTACAAGTATGTATTTTTTCCTAGCTTTACTAGTTTGGAAATTGGTTATCGTTATTACAGGTACAGAAAGTCCTCCTATAGATTTGCAGAGTTCCTTAGACTTAAAATAAGGTGAAGACTTGATCTGGGTCTCAATAAATTCTAATTGCTGTGAATAAGTATATGGGATACTTCTTGCAAAATGGACTTTTACTGCTTGGGGACCAAAATCGTACTCAAAACTCAGCATTGAATGAGTTTTCTTATTCTTCGCCCTCAGCATCCCATTTAATTTACTAGGTCCATACTCAATATTCTTTACATTTGCCTGCCACTCTTCATCATTTTCACTAACATAAGGTCTCATACCTTTTTGATAAAGCAATGGGGAATCTGTCATATTTAAAACATTAAACCTCACAGTTCCTTTACCAGCACAGTTTGTTACTATAAAAGAAAACCATGAAAATTTATTTGGGGCATTTGTATCACTTCTTATATATAAATCATATTCTTTTGAAGATATAGCAATGACTCTATCAAGATTCCCATTTTCGAATTTGCCGTCAAAGTTGATGTAATCTTTAGATAAGGATGGCCTCATACCAATAAAAGGTCTTTTATCAGGATTTTTGTTTATGTTGATTTGCGATGCTAGGGCTGCTGCTTGAAGTGCATCGTTTGTTATAATAAAAGGATAGCATTTCATTAGGGAAAAATAACGATGGAGAATGAAGCTGTCAATTGGACGATAGCCTGTATAGATAGTTTTATATTTATGGCCTGGGATTGTGCTTTCAGCTACTGGGAATTGAGTGTTGTATTTAAGTGGGATTGGCCAGCCTTCTTGCATTTTCCCGTAGTCCATACCAAACAGTTCTTCGGGTTCTAAAAAATAGTTGCCTTCTATTAAAGGTCCTTCAAAAGGTATTTCGTGTGACATTTGTTAGATCTTATTAATTTCTTTGAGTTATTACTAATGTATTTAATGCTTTTCTAGAGTTTCTTCATTGAAGTCTATTAAGCCGGCCCCGATTGCGACAATTTCTATAGCAGAATCAGCAGTTTTTTTTATAGGAGAAACATCTATTGAGTTTATGTCTAAGGAATTACCTTTGCACTTGCTTAAGACAAGATTAATATTTCTTCTTGATCCTAATGGTTTAGAAGTTTTACCTGGTGAGCCTGATTTGCCTATTGCTCCAAGAAGATCCTCTGCTTGTAAACTGCGATTATCAGCAAGTTTTGTAGGAGATGGAGTTAGGGTACCCTTTTTATTCATAAGCCTTTTACCTGATTCAATAGCTTGATGTATTGAAAATTTCTTAGTCTGTAACTCAGGCTGTTCGCTCTTTTTTTGCTTTCTCGGCGATATTAATCTTTTAAAACTTTCTGGGTCAGTCTTATTATTAGCTTTATTACCCTTTGTAAGTTCATTGATTTCCTTATCCTCCATGTCTTGTATAAGTTTCTTTTTCTTTTCAATATTCAGCCATTTGTTTTCCCAAAAGCTATGAAGTCTCTGAATAGTCTTAGAGATATCTGGCTTGCTAAGGCTCTTACTAAGATTTTTCTTATTAACGTCTGAAGCTTGAAGGAAAGCTTCCCATTTTTCGTTTTCCTTAATTTCTATGATTGACGTCAGCCTTTTTTTAGCTTCTTGTCTACGTGTAAAGTCTTCAAATAACCTATTGTAAACAAGAGGGCAAGAGTCTGAAGGATTATGCTTTAAGGTTTTATATGGCTTTTTATGAGTCTCGATTTCAGAAAACATCCCACGCGAGACTTTAAAACTGAAATCATACTTTTTCATTAAGTCTTGGATACTGTCGTCATTTATTTCATCTGTTCTAAGTAGAGGTTACCCTTTATAATAATCTGTTGGCTCTTCTTTCATTTTTATTATTCATTATGGTATTGGGCATTATATTTTATATTCATAAATGTAATATCCAGGCTGCTTTGATTTAAAAATATAATTTCGAATCCAGTGTCTCCATAATTTGAATTGCTTATAAAATTTTTAATTTTTCTTAGAGTAGAAATTTAAGATCGAGAATTTCCTTATTCACAAACTTAAACCAATCCCTAACAATTAATTTTATAATCTCATATATTCCAGTTAACATAAAAATCTTCCCATTTTTTTTCTCCACCTCCTTCCAAATATTATACTCCATATATATTTAAAGAACTTGCTATATAAAAATAAAGTCCAGAACACTTAACAACAATATTTTATTTTACTTATATGTTGAGGGTCGAGTATGTAAAAGACCTGATCGAATAGACTTTATCATTTCTTCAGTCTTAGCCAGGTCTGTTTCAGCGTTAAGAAGTTTATACATTGAAAAAATCGCTTTAGATGACTCGCCACGTATGTTTTTGTTGACAAATCTTTCGATTTTCAACTGATCCAGCTCAGTGACTTCATCTTTCTAATTATAAGTTACTGTAATAATGTTTGTTAAAATATTGTGCATTTCTTTGAAAACATGTCCTCCTATCATTTTAATTATATCACTTCTCAGTTCAGTGCATTTTTTCCGAAGACTCTCCTCATTTTTGATATTCTCTCTTTCTTTGTTCCTTAAAATATGACCATCTTCATAATCTTCACTTAATCCAAGACTATGATTTTTTTCTTGTGAATTTTTCACAGTTGTAACACTTCTGAAAATCTGCTTCGTAGAGCTCACTTGTTTAAACACTGGATTTATTAAAGGCTTTTTTATGATTTTAAATATCTTAATTTTCTTTTCAGGATAAAAAGATCTCACTGGAGATGATTCTTGCAGATAACTCACAGTAACTTTTGTCTTGACTTTTGGTATCTCAGGAAGATTTTGAACTAATTGCACATCTTCATATGATTGATCAAATTTATTAGTATTTTTAGCAGAAAAAGGAACTTTCTTAATAATTTTAGGCTCATCAATAGCCAAATAAACATTATTAGGTTTGATGTTTATTCGAAAAGAAGGTTTATCACTATTTTTTTTCAATAAATTGTCTATCAAACTTTCTTTTTTAATCTCCAATTTGATCTTATCATCTTTAATTGATGGGGATTCTTTTTTATGTGGCGAAAAATTTCTTAAACCATAATAATTTGGCTGCTCGCGTGGGGTTATTTTGTCAATAAACTCGCCTAAAGATTTTTTTTTCCCATGATGCATATCTTTTTCTGATCTCATTTCTGGAATAGCATCACTCAAATAATCCTGTTTTTCTTGTCCTGGATTGTTTTTTCCAAATATATTGCCAGCGCGAGATGATGATATTATTTTAGCTTTAATTGGTGAGTCTTCAATTTTTTTTTCAGAGTCTCTTACAGAAAAGTACTGATTTTTTCTTAAAATTTGTGGTTTTTGAGCAGAAAGAGGTCTTAAGAGCTTGCTTTCATACTGTGGAGTACCGTTGATGTTTCGGTTCTCAAAAAGTTGCTTTTGAGCTTCCTCTACAAGTTTGGCTGCTTGTATACTAGGACTGTTAAAAGCATTGCTTTTAGGATCACTCATTTGTCTATCAAAGGTATCAAATGGATTTTCTATCTTTTTTTTTCTTAAAACTGAGGATATTGGAACAAAAATCCCAGAATCGCTAATTTTATTTTCAATATCGGTTCTTGTTAGGACAGCTTGAATACTTGGACGTTTTTTATAATCTTTTTCGAGAAGTAAATCTACAATTTCTCTTATACCCGGGGAAAATTCTGTAGACAAAGGCATATAGCATCCTTTTACAATTTTAAGAAGCAAAGCTGCCTGATTAGGAGCAGTAAATGGGTGTTTTGTTGTACACATCTCATACAGAACACAACCTAATGCCCAAACATCACTCTTTGTATTATAAGGTTTTTCCTCACACAATTCCGGTGAAAGATAATAAGGTGACCCAACTTGTGTCTGAGCAAAGCAAGCGGTATTATTCAAAATTTTAGCAACACCTAAATCACCTATCCTAATACTATCATCATTAGTCAGAAAAATATTCAAAGCTTTAACATCTCTATGCAATATCTGTTTAGAATGAAGATATTCAAGTCCTAAACATGTTTGAATGAAGTATTTCCAAATTTTATTTTCTGGGAGCATCTGTTTTTTAATTAATTGGGACAAATCCCCTTTCTCGCAATATTCCATGATAATATGCAAAATTGAATTCTCAACAAAAGACTCATAATATTTTACAATGTAAGGACATGATAATGATGATAAAATAGTAACTTCAGAGACTGACTCTTGTTGACATTTTTTACTTAAAGATTGAACTTTTATCGTCTTCATAACAAGGATAATTTTGTCAGATTTTCGACGGACTTTGAAGACTGTGCCGAAACTCCCTTGTCCGATTTTGCAGATGACTTCATAGTTTTTCAATCTTTGAGACATTTTTTATAACTTAATAATATTGGGTTAAGGATGCTGATTATCAAGATTTTTTACTGAAAGATTAATGAGTATTTTGTAAAAATCAAAGTCTCTAGGTTTTAGTATAGTGAAGAAATATTTTTGTGGGGTTTATTGTGAGATTGTGAAATATTGTCCTTTTAGGATTTAGTGAGGAAATTTTGTAATAGGGTGATGTAAGGACTTATGAGATAAATAGATTTTGAAGGATATATAAAGAAAAATAAAAATTTAGATTAGGGAAAGGGTTTAGAAAGTTTTTTTAAGTTAAGGCATTGAGATAATTAGAAGAAAGGAGTGATTTTGTTAATTATAATGAAAGTTAAGATTTTCAAACTGGCTATTTGGAGATATAGTTTTAGTGTTGATTAATTTTTTTTTACAGTTTTTATAGCTTACAATTAATAAATAAAGTTAACTTTACATATATTTTAATATTTGTACAGTATTTATTTTGCAGAATACTAAAATCATCGGGTTGCTGCTTACTATTTTAACTATAAATATTTCCTTACAACCAAAACTTTCTTTCATATTTATAATAATTTTGCATCACATATAAGGTAGAGAATTCATATCAAATAATTTTTGCATATTAAATCCTTATGATTATCTTACTCATCATCCTAGCATCAAACGCTATATCTTAATGCTCTTTTTTTTTCATTCCATATACTAAAGTTATATAAAATCCTCTAATGGAAACTCCACTAGTACTTCCATTTGTATTTTGGAATAAAAGCAGCCCAGAGCCTGAACATAAAATCACGTGTATGAAAGTTTATAACAATAATATCGTAACAGGAAGTGAATCTGGTGAACTTTGTATCTGGAAATTAGCAACAAAAAATTTTATCCCTCGAATAATATGCACAATTGGCAAAGTCTCAGCATGCTTGGATTTATCTTTTGCTACAGGTCCAATACCAGAACTAGTTGGTACTGAGATTTCAATAGTAAGTCTTCATAGAGATAATAAAATCCGTGTGTGGGATTTAGAAGATGGAAGGTGTACAAGCAGCTCATCTTCAACTTTGCTACCAAATTACAATTTCACCCACCTTGCTACAGTAGGAAAAAATGCAGTAAAAGATAAAAACATAAATACTAGACCTAAAGAAACTAATAATCAAAAACAATTTTTAGCAATATTTGGTGAGTGGAATGAAATTTTAATTATTGACTTGTGGTCTATGGAATTTATATGCTCACTTTGTATGAGTGGGTCAATTGTCAAAGTTGTGAGTAATTATTCTGATAAACTTTGGGCTATTGATATAAACGGCAAATTATGTGAATTTTCTTTGTCATTAATAGATAATTATTTTTTCGATGAAAATAAATTGCCTAAAATCAATAGAGATGCTTCTATTGTTTATAGCACTAATGAAGAGCCTCAGGATCTATTAATTTCTGATGACGAAAACATATTTATAATAAAAGTCAACCATGGGCTAAGGATTTATTTAAAAATATTTATCACAGAAGGTGTTAATGAGTTTGCATTTATTGAAGATAATAGCATTCATCAAATTTTTTATGAATCCAGCATCGTCATTTTAAACAAAACCAGTATCCTAACCCTTGACCCAATCTCAGTCTATGAATTTCTTATTCCCAAAGACCCTTTCCCAAGTAAAAATATTTCCATAGCATCAATTAAAATCCACAATATTTCCCATCTAATAAAACAACAGCCAAGTTTTATCGACCTATCATTTACCATAATCAATCATTATTCTGAAAATATCTACGGCTATAAAAATTCATCATTATACGAATACAATCTAAATCTTTACTCAGGACATAAAATCCCTTTAAGTTTCAAAACTATGTCATTTCACAATTTTGCTGATATGACAGTACAACATCTCTTAAAAGCTAATGAATTTATAACCTGCTCATTAACATATTTAACTTCAGAATGGCCATTGTATATAATTGGTACATCAACAGGACGCATATATGTATGTCCTTTTCACCCTCTTCAATCAATTCAATGCTACCACCAGCATTCATCAGCAATAACTTGCATTTATATAAAATCAGATAAAATGATAAGTTGCTGTAAAAGTCATCTTATGTGTTTATGGGAGCTTGAAACAGGGCATTTGATACAAGTTCAAGATGAAATCCCTAACAGAGATCGTTTTAAAAGACGTTCAGCGCATATAAACTATTCAAATTCCCAGAGCAAAAAGCCTAAATGTAAGAAGCCTTTGAAAACTATAGAATATTTTTTTGGTAGCATATCGAAAATCATAAGAGTTGAAGGAATTCGTGAAGAAAAACCTTTAGAAAGTCCAGATTTGTTATTAGGGCAAGGAAAAGATCTATCCATAATTCTTGTATCTTTATCTTTAGGGCAAATCTTAGGCTTTTTTTCTCCTATTGCCAGCAATGCTAAAGAAGCCTATTATTTAAGCTCATTAAATTACTTATATATCCTTTCAGAAAACGAGCAATTATATATATTTAATGCTGAATCTAATGTTTTAGAAAGAATTATGGAAGGAGCTGATATATTTTTACTTATAAGAAAACCCATAAGAAATAGAGTTGGTACAGAGACTTTTAGTGAGGTTGTTGAGGAGACTTCACCAAAACAGAAGGTTACAATGTTTAACTTAAGACAACTGTTTCCATTTTCTACAAGTGCAGCTTTAAAAGTATCAACAGTAAGTATTGGGAACCTTCAAGTACCTTTGTTGTTGGTTAATGTTATGCAAATTATTAAAAAAATGATGGCTGTTGAAAGCCCTTCTGTACAATTGGAATATATAGTTAGTTTGCTTAGTTGTTGGAATCCTGGGTGTAAAGCTCATGAAGGAATGATGGAAAGAATTGATGATCTAATAAAAATGTATCAGCCGATTGTTAAAGCAAATATTGGTACTATAGGTGTTGATAATGCTATGAGCTTTACGTTAGCAAGTGAAAAAACAAATTTTGAGATTTCTCCTTACATAACTGCTTTGGTCATGTCTGCTGGCTGCAGTTTATTAAACGCACTAGGACGTTTCATTCCTTCAAAAACTAAAAAGACTTCAAGAAATGTTACAGCCCACCTTCTCTCTCAAGCTCATGAAGCCGATGATTTCAAAGTCCCATTCCTCCCTGTGCTAGCCTTACAAGCTCTATCCGGCCTGACAACATCCCGTCACATTCTCCAAGACAATATTTCCTTTCTAGACCTCAAACACAAACAAAGATTTCTTGAAATAATTGGTGGATTCATAGAAGAGCAATGGTCAATATGGGAAAATTCTCATAACAAAGGTCTTAACAGAAGTTATGTTGGGTTAATGGAAGCATTATGCTCATGTTTGCTTGGGAATATTGCTATAGAATTAAAACAAACGAAAAAAGAAACAATTCCACTAATATTAAAATCTTTAAGATGCATGTTAAATACAGATTCTGAAGGATATATTATAACAGCAGCGCATATATTAGGTAAAGGGATGAAGTTTTGGAGAAATGGATTATCCAATGATGAGGTCAAAGATATAGTAAAAGAGTTACTTTTATATGGGTGTAAAGAAGGACAACAATTTAGGGATACTTTTTTTAAAGCGATTATGCATATAGCGGTAAGTGATTTTTTGAATTTTATAGAAATTCTGACTTTGGAAATTGAGAATATGGATATTGACCCGAATTATCCTGCTGCTTGTATCAGAGTTTTAGATTTGTTTATTGAGAAAAAGTATGAGGAAATTGTAGCGTTTCTACCAGCAGTTATTGAGCTTATTGTCAGGACACTTAACCCACATAATCCTATGCTTAGGAAGACTACTATGGATAAAGCTAGTCATACACTCAAAACTTTAATTGTCAAACTCCCTATGGTTGCATTTTGTCAGGTTAAACAAAGACTTGCAATTGGTACAATGGACAACTTGGTTGTGATTTATGACCTCAAAACTGCTAGTCAATGGAAAATACTTAAAGGACATACAGGTCCAGTCTGTGCTGTAGAATTCGAAAAAAATGGAAACTTAATCGCATCGTACAGTGCAATTGATAGCAGCGTGAAAATCTGGAAACTGAAAACCGGATTTATACAAGACTTAATCGGCAGCCACCCAGGCCAGGCAATTAAATCATTCACACTCCAAATATTATCAACATCTCAATGCAATTATAGAAAATTTTTAGATATGGTTCGATTAAACTGGACACAAGATGATAGAATTTTTTTAACAAGAGAAGATGCGAATCGATATTTAATAAAAGTTTAGGTTTAATAATAATAAACTCTTCCCAAAGCCGTAATGGATACTCAAAAAAAGAAAACCAAAGGTGAAATAGAATTTCCTAAACTAGATGAAGATTATAGAAGGTGTATTTGAGTATGTAGCGAAGAAGATATGCTAGTTTTTAATTTTAAATATAAGTAATTGTAGAGTAAAATGACTCTTTTGAATATAATTATGAATGCAGTGTATAGTAATATAGATTTATGCGCAAATGCAAGGTGGTATATAGTAATATGGGATATTATATAAGGATATAGTGCAATATATATATTAGACAGGGGCGATATAAAAATATAGGGCTAAATAATTTGAATCATGCCCATTAAGCGCCTGAAAATTAGTGAAGATGAAAAAAATCATCAATTCCAGTCAGTTGTTCCATCAGGGATTAGCAGGTTTTATGAATATGCTGATAAACTTGAGAGCATTTTCAAAATATCTATGCCTACTATTAGTTTTTCAATACCTAATCCACTATTCCTACCACAAAATGTTGAACCCAGTTCCTCCATTACAAATCACTGAAGAAATACTTAAACAATTTGTCATGGATTTTAGATAAAGCTAAAAATTAATACCGAGTCAAATAAAAGCACTTGAGCTATATAGAATCCCTTAGAAATTTGAGCCTAGGATTCTTAATAAGAACCAAGGTAAAATCTATATTTTTTACATGCATATATTGATGGGAAAATGAATTTAAAGTAAAATTTTAAAACCATTGAAAGAGCATCCTTTGAGAATAGAAAGCTCTTCAGAAAATAGGTCAAAAAACATTAATAAGATGTACAAAAATACTGAAGAAATTTGTGTTGAAGATTTGATCACTGGGATACCTGAAGAAGTTAGGCCAAAGTTTTTTAATGGGAAGCATTGTTTGAAAAAAGTTAAAAAGGATTCTCGATTAGGCAGAATATCATTTGTGATAGAGAATCTGAACTTATTGTAAATAGTTAATTAGTTATCTTTAAACCGTTTAAATATAAAATACAGATTGAGAGAATGGGAAATTGTAAATGCTGTCATACTCACTTGAATGAACCCACTTTGAACAGTAAAGCTATTATATCAGATGGTATAAATTTAGATACCATGAGTCCAAGTTTATTAAAATTAGCAGAACTTGCAATTTCACACCAAACAGATTCAATTACTCTTATAGACTTACGAAATAAAGATTTAGGAGAAGATGGGTCTGCAGTTCTGGATACAATTTTGATGAGCTATACACATATATCCTCTTTACTTTTATCAGCCACAAATCTGGGTCCTGAGAATTGGACTAATTTTTCAAAAACTTTATCCAATTTCTTTAAGCTGATAACCTTAGATTTAAGTCATAATAATATTGGCTCATACGGAGCTGAAAAACTAGCTGGGGCTATTGAAAAACTGATGAGACTTGAAACATTGATTTTAGACAATGCACAATTAGAAGGTAGTGGAATGATACTTATATGTGGTGGATTAGTTAACCTACGCAACTTAAAAGTATTAAGTTTAAGGGAAAATAAAATAGGTGACCTTGGGGTTAGAATGCTTTCTAACATAATAAACCATTTACCAAAACTTATATACCTTGATATACATCATAATCAAATTTCAATATCAGGAAGTTATTATATAGGCAAATGTATTGAAAGTCTTCCTTTTCTGCAAGTACTAAAAGCTGGGAACAATTTTTTAATGAAAGAAGGGGGGAATAATGTTGTATCTAAGCTTCCTTTTGGCATAAGGGAGATAAGTTTAGAAAATGTTGGATTAGAAGATTCACATATAATATTATTAGCGCCTTTGCTAGTATCTTTAAAGAACCTTGAAGTTTTAGTTCTTGACCACAATTTTCTCGGACCAAAAAGTGCTCAGGTCCTATGTGAAGTGTTGCCGAAAATTAAGATGAAACACTTAAGCTTGATTGGATGCAATGTTAGCGAATACCGAAAAGCTCTAAGTTTTGCAAGTTCATCTACAGAGATCTTATTATAATCTCTCTTTTAAAATTAGTTAATGATAATTTATGAGTGCTTACAAAAATTCTCTCTCTGTCCTAGAAAAACTTGAAGAAGAATACTCAAAAGTCGGGAATAGCGTAATGGCCTATGCCTACAAAGAGTATTCAAATCGGCATTTTCGCACTTATATGGAAGATGGACACAAGATAATTGACCCTTATTTAGGCGACTCTGACCAAGGTTATTTCTCAATTTTTGATGGACATGGGGGGAAAGAGTCAATGCTTTATTGTAAAGACCGCCTTCACGAAGAGCTAGAAAAACACATAAAAATGTTCCCTAACGATATAGAATGTGCATTGGTTGATTCATTTGAAAGCATTGACATGGAGTTACAAAATTGTGGACATGTTCAAGTTGGGACAACAGCAACAGTTGCGCTTATAAGAAAAGAAAAAAGAGAGCGAGTACTTTATTTGGCTAATGTTGGAGATTCATCAGCAGTATTACTATCTAATAATACTGCTGAGATAATAAGTTATGATCACAAAGCTACTGACAGGTCAGAAATGCTCAGAGTCCAAAACTCAGGAGGTTCAATCTTTCGTGGTCGCCTTCGTGGAACATTAGCCCTGACTCGGAGCTTAGGAGATCATATGCTCAAATCAAGTGGTCTATCAGCAGAGCCAACTATAACCCGTAAAATCTTAACTCCATGTCACACTATGCTTGTATTGGCTTCTGATGGCTTATGGGATGTTGTAACCCCAACAGATCTTTTAGCTTATAAAAACTTTGAACCTTTAGACATAGCTTCAGAATTGATCCGTTATGCAGTTAAATGTGGTAGCCAAGACAATATTAGTGTTATCGTTATTAGTTTGTAACTTATCAATATGCTTATTTTTATATTGTATATAAAATGTGTATATAATAAATAATAGTTATAATATTGAAAAGTTATATCGATTAGAGCATTTGGCTAGATAATAACAGTGTTTTTTTGTAGTGGGAAAGTTATTATGGGTTTATAGTTTAAGAGCTTTTTTATCTATTGGTATGATTGTTGACCCGAAGATAATATTTAAGAGTACAACAAAAATGCTTATAAGATAATGCTTGCAATTGCTATTATGAATTTTAATTAGACTGTGCTTCAGTGTATTTTCATATTAATGTGTCGATTAGAGATCTTGAGTATATGCTAAAACAACTTCCACATTTTCCTAAAGAATCTTTAGACATGGCTTTTTGACTAAGACTATAATGAATCTTTAAAATTTGTGAAATTGATAAACAATACTTTGGAGTACCATTTAATGGAAGGATGATTAAGATGGAGTACTGCTCAACTTGTAAAATTTAGATAGGCATGATTTTATGATTTTAGATGAAAAATTAAGTATATGTATATTAGCATAATAGAAGCTAATATTTATAGTAATAATTAAGACTATCTTATAGGAACTTTTATGTAAAATTGTGACCACTATGTCATGCTTGAGGGTACTTAATAGGGTAAATAAGAAATTTATTAAGATAATTTCTAACTAACGTAACATCTTTGTCTAATTGCTTGATGCTTTGACATTTTAGTATTTCAATCGATTTTATTGTTTGAAATCTTCCTGCCACCTTTCTAGATATTTAAATTTATCAGTTAAAGTTAGTTAGCCATTAGAGAGCTTTTGTCATAGAATTATACCAATTATTCAGACCCATTACTGGCATTGTACAATAAACTAATTTAGTAATTCTTTTTCTAAATTTTGATAAAGCGGATAAGTATAACTTTTATTTTGCATAGGGTTTGGATGTATAATTATATATTTGTTTGAACCCAATTCAAGATTGAAGTGCACAATTTTGCATTTAACTTTTCTAATCTGATTCCTTCTTTTTTATGCTCAAGATAATACTCAGCAGCTTACTCTAGGGCTTTCAAAATACTTTACATTTATATTTAATATTTTTTCAAATTTAATAATTATTAGTAGGCTTAAGCACAAAAAAATCTTTTAGATTTGGTTATATCGGCTAGGAATTAAGCACAAAAAAAAATTTTTCCTTATGTTTTGTTCATATTTATTAGTAAAATAGTTTATCCAAGCATAGTAAGTCTGATATTTTAATACAAATATCCTTGTTTAATTTAGGTATTAGATATTAACTATAGTTTTAATCTTTTAAAGGTATTCTGCAGTATTTTTATTGATATGCTTTCATATACAAAAATATCTATTCAGTATATAGTTGTAAGTAGTTTTCAAATTTCTTTCTTATTCGTTTAGTTTCTCAGCGATAATCTTGAAATCTAAATTCAATAAGTAATCAAAAAAAATTATAAATAATTTTTTGATATTTATACTCTAAGAATATCTTTTGAATGCCTTAAATCATATAAAAATGAATTGAAGTGTTGGATTTATTGAATTAAAGTTCTCTTTACTTTTTAGAAATTTTTTAGCATGTAAAGCAAATCCTATTTTCCGAATAGTAAATAAGCTATTACATTTACTTCACTATGATCATAGTTTAGGTACT
>MPUH01000902.1:0-30134 GCA_001970955.1 Stentor coeruleus | reverse complement strand
GAAAAAAATGAATCTAATTCCAAGATAATGGATGAAAAAGTGATAGCTATAGATGAAAAAGTTAAGATGATGAATGAAAAAAATGAATCTAATTTCAAGATGATGGATGAAAAAAATGAATCTAATTTCAAGATGATGGATGAAAAAGTTAAGATGATGAATGAAAAAAATGAATCTAATTTCAAGATGATGGATGAAAAAGTGAGAGCTATAGATGAAAGAGTTATTACTAATTTCAAGATGATGGATGAAAAGATTAATGCGTTTCAGAATAAAGTAGGCGAAATTGAAGGAACAATCAACAACATTAATGACAATATTCAATTGCTTCTAAGTGCTCTTTCAAAGAAATCAGATTAGTTAGATAAAAATTTCAATATTTTGCTTAATAACTTTGCTTTTCTAAATATTTTCAAATAGTCCAACTAGTTCTCAGATATTCTATAAATTCGCATGGATTTCTACATATAGAAATTATTTTCTTAAACATAAATCATGTCAATAATAAAGTAAAGTCTTCTAACAAAGATATAATTATATTACAATACCACTAATTTGGATATAATAAAATATTACAATCAACCCTCACACATTATTTTAATATCCATAAAACCTAATTTTCATAAAATTTATCTATAATCCAAATCATTATCCCAATCAAAAAATATTCTAATCCAATCCTTATCATCTCATACTTCACACACATTAATTTCTTACCCAAATCTCTTTATCTCACTAAAAAGCCATTGAAAATCATGCCAAAATCCCACTAAAAACTAAATCGATATATTTTCACCACCAAAAAATAATTAAAACCATATCCACATTTTCCATAATGTTTAGTAATCTGTGTCGCTTATTCTCAGGGACCTCAGCAAGTTTCCAGGCTTATTCAAACCTCGCAGCAAAGCTCAGAATCCACTCAATTGAAGCGACTTGTGCCTCAAACTCAGGCCATCCTACCTCCTGTTCATCAATCGCCGAGATAATTTCCGTGTTGTTTTTCCATCCATCCGGTATGCATTATTTCCCAAACGATCCTAAAAACCCTAACAACGATAAATTAGTCCTTAGCAAAGGTCACGCAGCACCTATTCTATACGCAGCCTGGTCTGAAGCAGGTTTATTCCCTACTGAAAACTTAAAAACCTTAAGAAAAATCAATTCTGACCTTGAAGGTCACCCAACACCAAGACTAAATTTTATAGACATAGCCACAGGATCTTTAGGTCAAGGTCTTTCTGCAGCTTGTGGTATGGCTTATAGTATGAAGAATTTTGAAAAAAATACTAACAAAGTTTTTACCATACTTGGAGATGCTGAATGTGCTGAAGGTAGTGTTTGGGAAGCTATGAATTTTGCCTCATATTATAAACTTGATAATCTTATCGCTATTATGGATATTAATAGACTTGGTCAAAGTGATCCAACAATGTTTCAACATGATATTAATCAGTATAAAAATAGAGTTGAAGCTTTTGGGTGGAATGTTATAGTTGTTGATGGACATTGTGTTGAAGAAGTTGTTGCTGCTTTAAGTCTAGCTAGACATAGTGTTGGAAAACCTACAGCTATTGTAGCTAAAACTTTTAAAGGAAAAGATTTTGTTGGTATTGAAAATCTGATGAATTGGCATGGGAAACCTTTAGGTGATCAGGCTGGTAAGGTTATTGCTCATTTAAAAGGGCTTATTAAACCTACAGATGAAGTGTTAAAGCCTACAAGTCCTACTGGAACTGCTGTTGCTGAAAGTAAGAATCCTTTTGTTATACCCCCTCCAAATTATACAGCTAATAGTAAAATAGCAACAAGAAATGCATATGGAGATGGATTAAAAGCTCTTGGCAAAGATCCAAGAATTGTTGGCTTAGATGGTGATACTAAAAACTCAACAATGAGTATTTTCTTCCAACAAACCTTCCCTGACCGGTTTATCGAATGTTTTGTAGCTGAACAAAACATGATCGGCACAGCTTTAGGGACAAGTGTTCGTGGTAAAGTCCCATTTTTATCAACTTTCTCAGCTTTTTTCACAAGAGGTTTTGATCAAGTTCGCTTAGCTGCAATCTCTGAAGGTAATGTTAAATTTGCTGGTTCCCATTGTGGAGTATCAATAGGTGAAGATGGAAGTAGTCAAATGGGTCTTGAAGATATATCAATGTTTAGGTCAATTCCAGGATCATTAGTTTTATATCCATCAGATGCTGTAAGTGCATATAAAGCTGTAGAATTAGCGGCAAATCATAAAGGTGTAGCGTATATTCGTACATCAAGACCAGCAACTTCAATTATATATGCAAATACACAAGAATTTGAAGCAAAAAGTTATGTGGTTCGTGAAAGTAATCAAGATAGAATAACAGTTGTAGGAGCAGGAGTTACTTTACATGAAGCTATAAAAGCTAGTCAAATATTAGAAAAACAAGGGATTTATATAAGAGTTGTTGATATGTTTTCTGTTAAACCTGTTGATAAAAGGACTTTGTTAGCTTGTGCTTCTGCTACTGGGAAAAAAGTTTTGACTGTTGAGGATCATTATGTTCAAGGGGGGATTTTTGAAGCTGTTTCTGGAACTCTTGCACAAGAAGATGTTCGGGTTTGGGGTTTACATGTTAATGAGTTACCAAGAAGTGGATTAGCTGATGAACTGTTGGAGAAATATAAGATCAGTGCTAACCAGATTGTGATTAAGGTTAAAGAAATTTTAGGATAATAAAGCTTTTAGATAATTTATATGGAAAAAAAAAAAAGGATGAGGATTTTTAAACTTAATTTAAATTGTTGTTATATCAATAAACTATTTTTCTTAAGTTTTTTCAATCAAATACTACATTTTTAAACATAATGTCTATAACAGATTATTTTCTTATCCACTCTAATATTTATCATAAAAACTTTATATAAACCCGCTATAAAAATACCCACTTTACTTAACTTTTTATTATAATAATAACCCAAATTATCCTTTAAATCCATCCATATTACAATAAAATCGTTATTATGAATATTTCATTGCGCATGCAAGGAATTCAAAAATATCTGTTAAACAAAAAGCAAGAAGACCCAACCGATGATAGCATGTCATCAAGAAATCCTCAGTTCAGGACAATTGACACAGCGAAATATACCCCAGTACTAACAAGCAAAAGCACTGAAAGGACTTCAAAAGTTAAATCAAGAGATATCAAATCTCGAGACATATCATCACATGTAACCCGTGATGTATCTCCAATAAGCCATATCTCAGCATCCAAACTTTCATCAACCTCCAGTTCTCAAAATTTCAAAAAAATCCGTCGCAGAGCTCCATTTGGAAATTCAAATTCAGTTGAAGTTATAAAACCCGCTGCAAAACTTATAGAAAAAGCTACGAAAATCAAAACTCCACAAAAGAAACTCATCAAAAGCCCTAAAAAAGCTCCAAAAACCTCAGTCACAGAAATATCTATGACAAGAGAATCTTCAAGAATCAGAGAAATAAAACCAAAAACAAAACCAAAACCTGAGTTAGAAAAAGTTTGGAGAAAAGCTCTGAATGCAAGTAATGGAATAGAAGTTTATGCTGGATCTTTTAAAAGTTATAATGTGTATATTGGCAAAGGGAATAATTCGCTTTTGGTTAAAAGTTTGTTTTTAAGAAGACCATGGTGGAAAGTTGTTGAAAATAAAGAAGTTGCTAATTTTGTGTGGAGTCAATGGAAAGATAAAACTGTTATTGAAGAGTTGAAATGTTGTACTAATAAACCTACTTTAAAAGATGAACAACCTGTACATGTGACTCAAGCTTTAAGTAAGGTACAGAATATAAGATGTACAAGTTCAATAGATTTAGATAGTGCAGGTATTGGTTTGATACAAAGATCAAAATCTTATATACAGTTTATAAGCGAAAAAATACACTCAGACAAACAAAGGCTCCATAATCGTTTTGAATTCAATCAATGTTTGACAAACAAACGTGGGCTTTATATAACAATGCGCAATTATTATACAGCTACTAATCAATATATTTTTGATAAACTTCCTATAACTTTTACTGTTGAGAATCAAGAAGATGAAGAATATCAACGATTTTTAGCTTTATACAATCGTCTTGAAGCTGAGAAAAAAGAAACTAGAAGCCAGAATTTGTGGATTCTTAAGCCAGGGGAATTTACTAATAGGGGTAATGGGATTATTGTATGTCAAACATTAGAAGAAATCAATGATATTATAAAACCTGTAGATGAAAAGTCGTATATTGTTCAGAAATATATAGAAAACCCATTGCTTATTAATAAAAGAAAGTTTGATATAAGATGTTATGCTATGATTACTAGTATTAATGGGATTATTCAAGGGTATTTTTATTTGGATGGGTATTTGAGGACAACATCAAAAGAGTTTAGTATGGAAGAAATTTCAAATCCTTTTATACATTTGACCAATGATGCAATTCAGAAACACTCAACTGAATATGGGAAGTATGAAAATGGAAATAAAATGTCGTATAGAGAGTTCCAGAGATATCTTGATCAACATTTTCCTGATAAAAAAAATAATTTTTTTAATGGAATACTCCCGCAGATTAGAGATATTGTCAAAGATACAATAAAAGCATCATTTATGAAAATTGATAAAAATAAACGCCTTCATTGCATGGAGGTTCTTGGCTATGATTTTATGATTGACCAAAATTTCAAACCTTGGCTTATTGAAATTAATACAAACCCATGTTTAGAAACATCATCTCCACATTTACGTAAAATTATACCTACAATGCTAGACAATGCATTTAAGATAGTGTTAGATTCGTTATTCCCTCCTCCAATTGGTCATAAGAGTGAATTCAATGGTAGCAATCGTTTTGAACTAGTGTTTCATGAAGAAGTTGACGGCAAAGCACTTATACAAATGCTTGGAGAGAACGTTAAATATATTGAAAAATAATATTAGATTAATAAAATCTCATCTATTCCCATTTAACAAATAAAATCTCCCAATAGCTAAACTTCAAACCTAGCACCATCAAAAACAAAAAACAAAAATCTATTTTACATAAACTTTACATCTAAATAACTAAAAATCATTGCAACCTTTTGAAAAAACGAAAAAAAAACCTACAAAAAATTCATATCAAAAAAATATTTATCCAATAAAAATACTTATCTTAACTAAATATCCAATAGTATTTTAGCTGGTTCTTCAACCATACTCTTAATCGCTTTCATAAAAAGTACCGCATCTTTCCCATCAAGTAATCTATGGTCATAAGTTAAAGCTAAATACATAATCGGCCTTGCTACAATCTTATCCTCCCTTACAACAGGGCGGTTTTCAATTGAATGCATACCAAGTATAGCTGATTGTGGTGGATTAAGTATCGGTGTTCCCATCATAGATCCATAAACCCCACCATTAGATACAGTAAAATTTCCCCCAACCATATCTTCAATAGGTAATTTACCTTCTTTAGCTAAACCAGAAAACCTAATAATTTCTTTTTCAATATCAGCAAAAGATTTATTTTCACAATTTCTTATTACCGGGACAACTAATCCTGTAGGTGTAGCTACAGCAACTGATATGTCGATATAATTCCTATAAATAATCTCATCACCAAGAATAACAGCATTAGCTAATGGGTATTGTAATAATGCATGAGTTGAAGCTTTTATAAAAAATGACATAAAGCCAAGTTTGACTCCATGTTTCTTAAGAAAATCATCTTTATAAGCATTTCTTAGTTCAATTGCCCTTGACATATCACATTCTTGGAAAGTTGTTAGCATTGCGTAGGTACTTTGGGCACCTTTAAGCCTTTCAGCTATAGTTTTTCTCATTCTTGTCATTTTTTCTTTACGATCTTCTCTTTTACCTGTAACAATTTTGACTTGGTTAACTTCAGGGATTTTAGGTTTGGTTTCAGTAGGTTTTGGTTCTTCTTTTTTGACCTCTAATTTTGTTTGTTCTTTTTTAGGCTCTTTTGCTGTCTCTTGTACTGAAACTTCTTTTGGAACTTCGGCTTTAGCTACTGGCTTTGGAGCTTCTTTTGCTTTTGTTACACCCACTTTGTCTGTGTCGATTACAAATAGGTCAGCCCCAACTGGGATGTTGTCACCGATATTCACTAAAAACTTTACTAGTTCTCCTGAGACTGGGGAACGGATTTCTTGATTAGTTTTTGCTGTCTCCATCACAACCACGACTTCATCCACTTCGATATGGTCTCCAACATTTTTAACCCATGCCTGAACACCACCTTCACTTATGGATTCAACTGATGCTGGGAATTTAATGGTATGGGTGGCAAAGTTCCTCATTAGAAAGCCTGGGGTTAACATGGGTGAGGCTCTGGAGGAAAAAGCTGTGATCCTCAGAAGACTGCGAAACATTTATATTAACCATTTAACTTTTCAACTGGATACATATAGCGATTTTCAAGTTAAAGGATTTTTTGGATAATGTAAAGTTTATAGTTATAAATACTAAGACTCAAGAAAATTATTGATAAATATAATGTTAAGTATATAATTAAGTAATTTGTGCTATTTTAAGAGAAATTATAAAGAAATATAGTATTTATGCTATCTTAAAATTAAAACACACTTACTATGCTTATAAATAATAATTTTACTATTTAGTTCAATATTATTTTATTCACTATAAAACTTCTTCACCATATGATACTCTTTTTAAAATAGAAAAAATTATCTATAGTTTTATTCTTATGCTATTTAATAACAAACATTTTTTCTTTCCATAATTAATTTAAATCTTGTTTTATTTGATTTACGCAGTTTTTTAACCTAGATTAAACTGATTTTATCTCATTCAAAAATTACTAACATTACTTTCATTTATTATTTAAAGCTTTTTATTGTATAGTTAGCTATAAAATAGTATAAAATTATTTTTAAGATTGATTATATATTAAAGTAATTAGAATGATTTATAAATAAAAACTTATGAAGTTATCAAGATAACTCAAATGAATAAGAAGCTGATGATAAGGTAATAAATTTGACAAGAAAAGAGGAGTTATAAATTAATAATATAAATATTGATATAAACATGAATAAAGGCAGTTTTAATAACTAAATCTTTTAACTAAGATAGGCAATAAATGCCATTATAGCCAAGGACAGCGATCTCGCATAGGATGATGATGTCTCATTTAGCCATTCAATTGAACTTTTTTCAATATTTTCATCGCCCAAGCACTCAGGTACTATAGGATAGTTGTTGCAAATTGTGCATGCTAGTTCAAAAGTTCCAAACATATCAGTTTCATTCACAAAATATGTGACAGTATAATCATTGCCTTTACTTGTTTTAGAACACCATGTATATTCTGAAATATCCTCACCATCAGAACTAATTCCATATAGTAATTCAGTTGAGCTATATGTTGAATTACTATCAACTTGGTAGCCACAGCAATAAACTCCATCAACATCTGCGTTAAAGTTAAATATGAACTCAACATCAGTGTTATTCCAATCAGCATCAGTGAATCCTGGAACACCAAAAGAGCTAGATGTAGCATCGGTTATAGTAGGTGTAACACCAGTCACTACAACTCCTTGTGCGTTAAGATTTGTCAAAAGCTCAGCTTCATCCATACTTTTGGCCAAATCTGAAGGTAATTCAGAAGTTAGTACACTAGGTGCAACTACACTTGATGAAGTACTTCCAAGTCTTCTAGCAATGCCTCCAAAAGTTTTAACGCGTAAACTACTAATTTTTAGAGTTACAGCTAAGGCCTTGTTAATAGCATCCATACTTCCTGAAGGGACAACTTCTACGAAAGCTAGTGAAACAATAGCACTAGGTGGGAGACTTGCTGTAGATTGTTTTGCTTCTTGATATGTTAAATTTTTACCAGAGAAGTTATCAGCCCATACAGCGGCTAAATATTCAGTATTAGCAATCAAAGATGTAAATGAGTAAATAATAGAAGCACCTGAATCAACAAAGCACTGACCAGTAAAGTAAGTGGTTGATGCTAAATCAAAAATATTATTGCAAATAGTATCCCAATCATCTCCATCAACACTATTGAGGGCAAGTGAGAATTCGTAAATTTGTTCATCGATATCTACTTGAGTATCACTAGCATCACCAATAACTGGATAAGCAGTTTCCATTATTGTATCATAATCAGTAGCATTTTCATTGTTACTAGAAATGTAAGTTGACATTAAAGCCCATGTAATAACTGATGCTGTATCAACATTTATTTCTAAATCAAGAGCATTAGAACTTTTTTGAGTAAGGCTTAGGGAAGAAATTACTGCAGCATTGGAGTTAATTGAACCAATAGTAAATGAACCTGAGGTGCTAAGTTTGAATGCTGCAGTGTCTGTGCCGCTAATCGAGTAAGTGAAAGTAACTTTTGTATCAGCAACTGCTTCAGAGGTAGCTTTTATTATAAAAGATTTAGCAAAGTCAGTTGATGTGAACTTTAAGGACTGAGGCTCAAATGAGTATAAAGTACTTGCAGTGTCCAGAGCTAAGGAAATTGTAATGTCTGAGAAAGGAGAAGCTTCGCCTAGGGAAATTTCAATTGGGTAGCTGAACATTCCTGGTGGTACAAGGGAGATTTCTGAGACAGTTACAGAAATTTGATTTTTCATGAACACTTGAACTTTAGTTTTAGGTGGAGCTCCGTACATATAATCTCCAGTGACAAAAGGAGTTTCTTTAATAGTCCAAGTAATATAATAGAAATCTTCAGAAGCAGATGAAGGTGCACCAACTCTGAAAGCATCAGAAGGATAGCTAGATGTCAATAAATAAGAATCAGAATCAAACGAAAGCACTCCATCATTTTCATCCTTAGCATAAACAGTGAGATCTAATGCATTTAATACTAAACCATCAGGGACAATTGAGCAATATTTAGAAAATGTACCTGGAGCAATCATTACATCATCACCATCATTAATTTTAATAATATCCCAATCTTGAACAAAGTATCCAGTATAAGCAGCATTTAAATTGCAAAAACTCATTCCAGTAAAAGCAGTAGCAGTATCTGAATTAGCATTCATAGTAAAGATTTCAAATTTTCCTGTCCAATAATCATAGACATCAAAAAGATTTGTAACATAAGCATCATAATTATCTTTATTTCTATCAAACCCTTTTGGTGGTTGAGTTATACCAGCAGCTGTTAAATTTGTCCAGGAGGCTGATGTTAAAGCTTGGGCAGCAGGGAAAAGAAATTCAATATAATTGTCATATACATCGCACTCACTATTTTCAGGAATAAAAATTGTACTATCTCCATAAACACCAGAACATGAAACTTTGTCAGGATTATAAACTTCTAAGTCATAAGGTCCTGGGAATAAAACATAAATAGCTCCACCTGCTGAGAATGATTCAGAAGCTCGCATAGAGAATTTCAAATCTGATGATACAGCTGGGACAGAATCATGGCTTACTGTATATAAATCAATAGTATTACTAGGGAGAGCTTCATAAGCTGCAGTTAAAGTATAATAAGGAACAACAACAACATCTTCTGTTGAGTTAAGAACATAAACTGACCATTTTGCGCTAGAAGCCGCTGGGTTTACTAAGGTGATATTTAAACTTATTTCAGTGTCCTGAGCAACATCATTAAGCCCACCACAAGTTATTACCCAATGATCAGCATAACAATAAACATCATTAAATTGTTCAGATTCTACATCTAAGTAATGCACATCGGGCAATAAATCAAACTCATCTGCAGGTCCAGGAACAGCATCATAATCTGCTGGTGCATCAAAGCAAATAAACCAATTGCTTGCGATTTGAGTGTTTACTTTAAATGAAAATTTATGCGGGGATATCAAACCCATATTCTTTATTGAAGCAGCTACAGATACTGATGATAAAACTGGAGTTGGTGCTGGATCATATGTTATTTTCTGAGCAGCTACTGCATCAGCTGATGCATCTACAACAATTGTGGTTGATTTATATTTTGCTGTTATCAAAAATGGGTTACTTAGTGATAAAGCAGAAGATGAAATATCGAAAGCTAAATCTTTACGTACTTCAACTGAAGCTCCTGAAGCTACAGCTGAAGATAAGGTTAGAACTAACTTTGAGGTAGCTATTGATGCTGAAGTAAAGCCATAATTACACCAAGTGTTATCTGCAACAGATGTGTCTGCTGAGAATGTTTCTCCTTCAATTGTTATTTCACTACCTGCAGGAAGTGCATAAGCTGGTTTGAAAATGATTTGGAAGTAAACTCCTGAAGATCCTTTAATATTAGGGAATGCCCATACACTTGCAATATTAGATTTTCCAGCGGCTGCACCTGCAGTGAAGGCTGTTTTTGAATCGTCAGTTGTACCAGCCCACTCATAAACTTTTGTTGTTAAGTAATAAACAGTTACTGAAGTGAATCCTGATAATTTGGTTGCATCATCAACATAAGTTAATCGAGGAATGCCTTTGACCAGTATGATAATACTAGTTGATGCAGCGATGTCTTCTGTAATTAGTTTAGTTGTCTTACCAGTATTAGAAGTTAAGGTTCCTGAATCGGTATAGGTTCCGGCTGTTAAAGTCCATGCACATCCAGTACCAGCAAAGCTACTACCGACAACGAAACCAATATTAGAATTTTTATTTGCATATATAATTCCGGGGTTTGTCACAGTTATTGTCAAATCAAAAGTAAATGAATCTGCACCAAGTCCTTTTGTGGATTTAGGTTCGTAACTTGTTAAAGTCATGCCTGCAGCATTTATAACAAAGCTAAAGCTTTGATAGTTATAGCAACCACCAGTGCTAAAGACTCCACCATCTGCACTAATTGCACCAAGTGAAAAGTATAACTTTGGAGTACCTGCAAGCCATGAAGCAGTTGCACTACTCAGAGTCCATGATGTTGTTGAAGGTGTTGCTGTTGAGGAAACGTCACTAAACATTATGGTTTCGGTATTGTAACCAGTAACAAACTGGAATTTCGAGTTGCTAGAAGTTAATAAAGTTAATGATTTTGCAGTTACAGACGGACCAGTTATAGTTGAAGAGCTGCTTAAACCAAATCCTTTGTCAAATGATATTGAAACTCCGATTGGTGATACACTTCCAGCTGTTGTTGTAGCTCCAGTGAGCGAAAGTGCAACTGAAGTCATTGCTCCTAAAGTACTGAAAGTAGTTGAGGTTGAAGTGGAACCAACTGCCTTTACAGTTGCGTCAGCAGTAGCTGCTGCAGTTGTAGAAGTAGATTTTGACAATGTAAATATTTCTGAATCAATAATTCTTACAGCAATAATTTTTGCAGCAACTGTATAAGCGACACTATTAATTAGTGCTGGTATAGGCAAAACAATATCCATTTTACTAGCCGCAATACTGGTGGTAGTCACAAATTTGTAATAAAGAGAAGCTGTTGATACAGTACTTGAGTAAACAATGGTTAGTTTGTCGGTTGTTGAAGCTATTTTAGCAGGATATTCGTCACCCGAATCTAGCCCGCTTCCTAAATCTCCCCCAATACCCGAGTTGGTAGTTGTGATATCAAAAACAATATAAGCTGTATATGCTGAGTTTATTGTCCAAGCAAATGCAGGTGTAATACTTAATTTAGCAGGAAGCCCTGGAGCTGGAGAATTTTTGCAGAAAAATGCAAATGTAGGATCAGTAACAGCATATTTGAAATAAAGTGGCTTTGCCCAGACATAAGTTGAAGTAGTGGCTGTGAATTTTATAGCAAATTCATGTCTGGCTTGAACTCCTGTCTCAAAATAAGGCATGTAGACATTTCCGACACTTGAGCTTGTACCAGCACCAAAGTAAAAGTCAACATAGTGGGTTGAATCAGTGTAGGTCATTGGTGAAGTAAATGATAATGTTCCTGGGTTTACTGTAAGAGTAAGTCCATTAGTATCGGAAAATGCATTTGCAGCTGTAGTTGAACTAAATACGTCAGCGGCATTAGCCTTAGGATATAATCCGTAAATGCCACTTGCAAAATTTAAAGAAAGCTCAGCTGCTGAGCTCTGAACAATAAATGGAGCACTTATTGAGAATGTTGAGGTGGTACTGATTCCCCCAATTGCTTTGAAAGATACAACCAATCCATAAGTTCCACTATCACCTGCAGTATTTTTGCCAACTTCAGAAGCTTTAGATGTTGTGACATAAGCCAGTGGACTAGAAAGAAGAGTTCTTGTTGTAGGATATGTAATACTTTCAGCAGCAGTTGTAGAGTCAATATTTTTGTCTCCTTTAGTATAGGACTTAATTGAAGATACAGAAGGGGATGCTCCAAACAAAACTAAGTTATATAAGGATATCTGAGTGCCTGCTGCTATTGATTTATCTTTTACTACAGTACATCTGACGACTTGAACATTAGAAGTAATTGAGCAACCAAGTGAAGCTAATGGATCTACATAAAGGTAATCAGTCCCCGTGCTTATAGGTTGGGTAGCATCAGCTGTTATATAGCTGTTAGTTGCTATATTAGCACCAGTTGAATAAGTCACCTCAAAATATCCTTCACTATCGATTGCGTGCGCTGTAGAAAATTTCAAAGTCATGAAAATTGTCAATCCAGAAACAATATCACCCTTTTCTAAATAACTATTTGAAGGTGTCCATGAGGCTATTGTGACTGCACCTGCGGCTGTAGAATCAGAAGGTTGAGTTGAAGTGAATCTTTGTAGAATAGTTTTCGTTCCAAATCTATAAACTTCTAATGACCATGAATAGGGGCCTGATGTGACATATGCCGGGTTTGTAAAACCTGCTAGAGTAAAAGTTGCAGTAACATCGTCGTAAACTCTATTTTGCAGACCATAAAACACAACTTTATTTTTATCCTTAAAAGCTTCGACTGCCATAGAAGAAAAATAAGTAGTTCCAGTTGTGTCCCAAGTTGGGCCAGTTAGTGTTGTGAAAGGAAAGTTTGAGTCAGTGTTCAAAACAATGAAATCATATTCTTCCATATTTGCTGTAAGTGAAAAGCCGAAAGTTAAGGAAGATGATGCGGAAATAGCTTTTGTAGCAGTTCCCCAAGTTACTGAAAGACTTCCAGCTGGAGTTTTTGTTGATGTTACTCCGAGGAAGCCTATAACTTCAGATCCTGCAAGAATTTGTCCTGTGCTGGACTGCCTTATGACAATTGAAATAGGTCCATAAGAGCCAGCAGTAGTCGGCATAACATATCCACTGAAAACAAAGGTATTATCATCAGCTGATTTCTGTTCGGCAGTTAATGAATAAGAAACGGTTGGTACAGTTAAACCTTTTACTGTCAGTTCTGCATAAGTGCCTATAGGTAAAGTGAGAGGAATATAGCAATAGACAGATATGCTTACTGTTTCACCTGCGTGATTACTTGAAGGTTCAACCATATTTGTTACCCAGTTTTCAGGCCATTTTATAGGGAGAGGATCAAGCATTGAATCAAAACTATAAAACATTTCTCCAGTTACACTTAAAAGTAAAAGTGCAAAAAACATTAGATAAAAAATAAATTTTTTTGGGCCTTTTATAGGGGGGGGGGGCGAAAAATCGTCCCCTTGATTCTCTAAAAATTACATAAATGTCCTGCAAATGTGGTAGTTGTAAAATCCAGGCTCAGGTATATATTATAATATATATTTTCTAGGGCAAAATTTTTTTTTCTCTTGGAAGATTCATAAATTTGGGAAAATATAAGCGTTTGGTATGTTTTATTTATGTAAATTTAAGTAGTTTATTAAGTCTTTTACAATGTTTTGCATAAGAAAAAGTGTAAAACTAGAAGTTTAAAAGTGCATTTTTTTTTTTTTGATACGACTTGATTGATTAAGATAAGTGGAACTAAAAATGTTTTATTAATTACCTTTTAAAGCTCGCTATGATAGAAAAAAACCCACTGAAAGTTTTGAAGTTTTTTCAAAAATAATAAATTCGCCAGGGAACTAAATTAGCGCCCCAATATGGTGGTTGTTTCTCTTATTTTTTCAGTTTCCTTGAAGAATATTTCTCAGACTATTAAGAATGTAAAGGCAGATTTTTTCGGTAAAGGAGAAATAAGTCTAATCTATCTCTGGTTTAAAAATCTTCGATTTTTAATTTTCTTCCCCTTGATATTTTTTGCCATGCTTTAGATGATTTTTAAGTCGCAGCTTAAAGTATGAAACATGTTTCCTATTCCTAATAAATAATTAAATTTTTGCTGGAAAACTCGCTCCTAGACAGCCTTAGGAGTTGTTAAGTTTTGGATTTCTCTATCTGAAGTTAGATTATACAAATTGCTAAGCATCAAAAATCTACAAGATTGCATAAATAGCTCATTCCTTCCCCTCTTAGCTAAAAGTTAATAGGATAAAGCGAGAGTCAATAAACTAAAACTAAAATAAATAAAATTTCAATCAAATCTAAGTAAGATAAACATAGAAATAACAAAAATACTTGAAGAAAATCGATAAATTAATTAATCTGAAAATTTGAATAAATTTACGAGCTTGAAATTGGTATATCATAAATAACCATAAAAGAATTAAGAAGGTTAATTTTTTCTTAGAGAGGAAGACACCGTGCAAAAATCTAAATTGCAGAAAATTTTTAAATTATGCTGGCTTTGTATTAAAAAAAAATGGATGGTCAATAATATAAGGGGCGCTAACTTAACTACCTACAAAACCTATGCATTTTTAACTCAAACAAAAATTTTGAATCTAGTTTATACTCAAACTAATTATATTATAAACCTATATTAAGGCTTCTATTTATATTTTCCAAGCTTCATTGCTAGAGATTTCCAAATTGATTTTTTTTTAAATTGAAATTCTTTAGACTAGGTCTTACTATTATGAGAGTAATAGCTTGCCCACAGCAAATAATCACATCTAGAAAATTCAAACTATGCATTCCCTAAGAGACACAAGGCACTTCTTATTGATAAATTGAACTTGTAAGTAAGAAATAATAATAATATCATACAATAATATAGGCAAATGATTTTTTAGGAAAGCAAATCTTCACAAAATCGATTAAAAACTCAACTTTGTAATATACTCAAACAATTCAAAATTATTTGGTAGTATAAATTACCTTACTTTAGGATATTTAAGGTTTTCTAAAATTCAGAATAAAATAAAGAAGAAAATACCTATTAAATCACTTAGATATTTTTTAAGGGCACTTATGTTAAATATTCAATTGAAAATTAGTTCTATGATTTCTTAAATGCCTTTGATCGTACTTGTAAAATATATATGCTAATTAATCATTTTTATTATGATAATTCATTATTAAATATCATAGCCCATACATATTTAAAGATTAAGCTAAATAGTTTGGTGTTACAGTAGATTTTTAATATGAAATAATAAATTCTTCTATTATGTATAGATGATTTAACAAGTAATTTAATTACTTTTATATATTTGAATATTATTGTATATATAACTTAATAATTATATACTCTCAAATCTTTATAGTTAATTAAATTGTTTCTTTTCTTCAATATTGATTAAATAAATTTATCTGAAAAAAAAATCAGTGTTGATAGATTGAATAATTTTTTTAATCTTGGCTCTAAAATACTTCATTCAATTCTTAGAAACTTAATTTTTCATTAAGAAGAGTTTATTAACAAGATAATAATTTTAGAATTAGCTTTTATAATTAGAATATTTATTTCTTGCTAATACATTTTATAATATTTTACCTAGCGAAATTTAAAGTAAATTAAATTTTCATGGGAATGAGGTAGTAATTTTTCAGTACTAAAGCCAAAATATATTTCTTATTCAGATATTTTATTCTCTTGATTTAAATTGTATTCGAACACAAGTTCAATGAACTTTTTTATATTTAATGTTTCATCAAGAGACTAAAATAGTTCATAACAAAGTTGCCTAGAAAAGCTAATCATAAGTTTTTTATTTGAATTTCGATATTGTTTTTATATTTTAATAATAACTAGTAAGTGAATAATGTATGTTTTCTTTAATTTTAAGTTAATTTGAATTGCTGTAAGGATTTAGGTTTTTTTCACAGGATCTATTTGAAGTCCCATATGATATCACTGATAGTTTCTTTGAATTTCTGGAAACTGAACAATGAACTAATTTCATTTAAACTTTTAAGTCTGCTTTTTACTATATAATAATTTACAAACTTTCGAAAGTTAAGCATACAAGTTATAAAACTATTTAAAATAACACTAAAAGCATATTAACTACTATATTTCCATACTAAATATATATTTCTAAGTAGTTTCATTATCATAATACTTTATCACAAAATACTATAAAATACTAAATATATATTTCAGCCCAAATTTCATTATCATAGCAATACCCAATATATATTCCCCACAAAGTTAACCACAACTAAACAAAATCATAAACAATCGATATCCAGGATTATTCAACTCAAATCCATATATTTTCAATAATAATAGCCTTAACACCCATTCTGAATCACAGGAATAATGGATAATTTTCTGATGATCAAAATATTTTTATTCATCACAGCCCTAGCTTTCGGTGCTCCACTAAGCCATAAAGTTACCAGCCTTCCTGGAATAACCCTAACAACCGACATGTACTCAGGATATCTTCAAATTCCAGATTCTAATGGTCGTGAACTTCATTATGTTTTTTACACCAGTCAAAACAATGCAACAACCGACCCTGTAGTTCTTTGGCTTAACGGTGGTCCAGGTTGTTCATCAATGGAAGGTGCATTTATGGAAAATGGTCCTTATATATTTAGTGAGACAAACAATACTATGTATGTAAATCCATATACATGGAATAGAAATGCATCAATGCTTTACTTTGAAGCACCAGCTGGAGTTGGTTATTCTATGATGGGTTCAATTATAAACAATAATACAGGGGATAATCAAACAGCTACAGATAATCTTCAAGCTTTGTATTTGTTTTTCAAGTATTTCCCTGAGTTTTCTAGCAACAGTTTTTTTATTACTGGAGAAAGTTATGCTGGTGTTTATGTACCCATGCTCGCTTATTGGATTAATCAAAGTAATACTAATAATAGCAACCCTTTTATAAATCTAAAAGGGTTTATGGTCGGAAATGCTGTTACTGACTGGACTTTAGACGATGAAGCCTGGCCTTACTTTTTATATTGGCATCAGTTGATTGACGATACAATTTATTTCCCTTGGGTTAATAACAATTGTACTTACCTTTTAAACATGAATCCTTATTGTGAGAGTCTTTATGCTGAAATGGAAGATTTATTTACTGGAGTAAATTATTATGATATTTATAGAGATTGTATACATCCTGATTATAAATACAATCTTCTTAGACAAAAATGGAGTAAACCTTTAACTGAAGTACTTGAATGTGTTCCTGATAATGCTTTAGTAATGTATCTTAATAATCCAAAAGTTAGAAATGCTTTACATATAAATACAACACTTGGTTCATGGTCTGGATGTGTTGATTTGGATTATATACCTGATTATACTCGTGGAAGTATTGTTTATTATCCAGATTTAGTTAAAAGTGGAATGATTATTAATATGTATAGTGGGGATACTGATTCTGCTGTACCAACATGGGAATCGATTAATACACTTAATCTTCTTAATTTACCTGTATCGAAAAATTGGACTCAATGGTTTATGAATGGACAAGTTGCTGGGTTTTTTATGAAGTATGGGGAAAATTTAAGGTTTAATACTATTAGAGGCTCTGGGCATATGTGTATTCAATGGAAACCAGCTATTGGTTTTCAGATGTTCTTGTCGTTTATACAAGGATTAGATTTAGTTTAATATGGCTTATGATAGGAATTTGATAAAAATTAGATGGGGGAAAGTTTTTTGATAGAAAGTTGCAATAGATTTGACTTTTATTATGTAAGTAAATTGTATAATGGAGATGAGGGTTTTTTTTATTTTGTATGGAATGATGTTGAGGTTGGGTTTGGTTTTTATATGAGTTTTTGGTTGTTATTGTTTTTATTTAGAGTTTATTTTGAAGATAAAATGATGATGTTTAGTTTATGAATAGAAAATATATTTTTGTTTATAGTAAAAGTGATATTTGATATGTATTTATTTGATGCTAATTCAAGATCATCCAATATTCATACTGCTTATATAATGTTTATTATTTATCGATTTAATTATCACTTAAAAACTTTATAAAAGAAAACTATATAAAATTCATTTTATCAACTCATATACATAATTACATCATATATTCCTCATATCATTAAAAAATTATTACTTAATCAAATATCTTAACTAACAACATTTTTCTTTTTTCTTCTTTTGATTTGGGTCTTGAGCTTTTATTGACAGACCTTCCTTTGATAAGCCTAAATAATCTGGAGAGACCTGTACTGAGCTTAAGATTTTAGTTGACATATAATCAAAAAGTTCATTTACTCCAGTATCATCTTTTGCTGAAGTTTCAAAATAAGGTAAACCTTTACTATCAGCAAGAGCTCTACCTTCATCTTCACTTACTACTCTATGATTAGTCATATCTGATTTGTTTGCGATAATCACATTGACTGTATTTTGTGATGCTTTTTTTCCTATTTCATCTATCCAAGTAGAAATTGTTTCATATGATTGACGATTTGTCACGTCGTAAACTATTGCAATACCGTGAGCACCTTTGTAGTAACTATTTGTTATGTTTCGGAAACGCTCCTGACCTGCAGTGTCCCAGATTTGTACACGGACATTTTTCCCAGCTAGTTCAAGGTCTTTGATTTTGAAATCAACTCCAATTGTACTCATGAACTTATGTGAAAACATGTTTTCCTATGCTGACTTTTACTGTATAGCGGACAATAAGGGCAGTTTTCCCTACTCCTGAGTTACCGATAGTAAGAATCTTAAAGGTGTAGTCACTAAGTAAATTTTACAATTTCGACATTATAATTATATAATGTGTTAAGTATTTTTAATTAAAATAAGCCTATTTATTGTCTGAAACTTTAAGCAATAAAAAATAAAAGTGTCGAATGTTTTTATTGCTAACTCAATGTCAAAGTTCATCTATGCATAAGTCTAATTTTAAATTTTCCCAATATAAACTACAAACCAAACCTATAACTTTATATGATAATATCCGATATCTATTAATATTTAGATTAAAGTAATTGAATTTATTATTTATTCTTATCTTAAGTATGAATAACAACTATAATTTGATTATTCTTTAGTTAAATTCCTAGAGATATTCTCATACATTGACTTTACCATCCGAGGAACATCATAATGTATTTTATGTCCCCAATCTAAATACGCTCCAGTGCTATCAGTCCCATCAGGCCAGCTCTTTACAATAGGGTCTCTAAAGTCAGGCTTATATTCTACTTCTCCTTTAACAATCATACAAGTTAGCATGTTTTAATACTTCATCAGCATATTCTCCAACCGAAGTCCCAGCTGAAGCCATAGTATAAGTTCTCAAATGTAAATTCTTATTATCCGCATTCATGAATTCTTGTATCGCTCTAATAAGATCAGGTAAATATATAATTGGCATCCTAGCATCACGACTAACTGGTATAACACACCTACCAGTTTTTAAAAGATCATAAAAAATCGTCACAGTAAAAGCAGCAGATCCACCTCCAGGCATAGCTTCTGAAGTGACAATTGGGACCCTAAGACATCTAAAATCAACCCCATGTTTTGAATTGTAATACTCTCCCATAAGTTCAAGATGAACTTTAGTAATCCCATAAATAGTACTTGGTCTTTGTATTTCAATATCACTAGGGATTTTTGGAGTTGTGGCACCATATGATGCTATACTTGAAGCAGCAAAAATTTTAGCATCACAGATCCTAGCTTGTTCTAATATATTATGTAAACCTGTTAGGTTTACTTTCAATGCTAATTGTGGGTTAAGTTCACTTGGAGCACTAAGTGTTGAAGCTAAATGATATATAATATTTGGTTTAAATGATGAGACAAGCTTTTGTACATTGCTGGAATCTGTTACATCAAGTCTATCAAATAAAGTTGTTATTTTCCACAATGGCGATGGGTCTTTTAAGTCTGTGGCAAGAACATTTTCATCACCGTATTTCTCTTGAGCTACTTTTATAAGCTCAGCACCAATCTGACCTCCGGCACCAGTGAAAAATACCTTGCTAGACCATCTTTTAAGTAGCATTATGGCTATTAGATATTTATCAGATTAAGTTTTAGTATTATGAAAAAAAATATGTATTATTTAACATATTGATGCTTATGGGGTTAAGTTAATTTACTCTTCTTATGAGTTGTCACGATTTTTTTATTGATGATGCCTAGAAAATACTTGAAGTTTATATTGATGCCTTTTGATTATTATCACGATAACAATATGCTAATACTTAATTCCTAAATTCTTATTTTAATTGAAGGTAGTTATCATAATTTCCTAATAAAATACTCCATAACTTTTATAACTTTCCCAGCATTCCAACTTCCTATTTAATACCAAGCCACGCAAATATTATATTTTCCATAAAAATCAAAAACTCAACTAAAATAATAAAACCCACAAATCTTCTCAGCAAAACTAAAAACCTTTCAAACCCCAACCTCATCCCAAAAAAAACTTCATCCAAGCCTAAGAAATTAATTCTCAACAAAATCCCAAACCTCTAATCCACACAAAAACTCGATAAATTCCCAAAACCCAAAGATAACCCCTTCTCAATCCTATCAGGACCGGTCAGAAACTAATAAAAAATCTTTCTGACAGCATATTAATAATCAATCTCAACCTAATGAGTCAACAAAAAAAATTCGCTCTAAAAATCGTAAGAGGAGAGGAAATAAGACTCATGCACCTTATGCCAAGTACATGGGCAGAACTTCAAACATCACTAAAGAATATGTATGGGACAAGTGATTTTCATATAACCTACATAGATGAAGAAGGTGATCGTATAACAATAAGTTCAAACATGGACTTATTAGAAGCATATAGAAACTATAATACTAAGCCATCAATGAAAATATATATAAAACCAAGAAACACAATCGAAGATTTTGAAGAGTTAAAAATAGATGACCCTTCACAGAAATCTAAAACAAAATTAGAGCCTAAAATCGTAAACAATGAATGTTCTGAAAATTCATGGGGTAGATGTAGAAAAGGTAATATGAGAGGTCGATGTAATGGAATGTGGAGAATGTTTAGAGGTGCTCCATGGTTTGGACCAATGAAAGAACAAATGAGAAATATGTGTAAAAATCAAGGTTCAAATGAATATAAGATGAAAGTTATTAAAAAAGGGTATCCTAAAAATTGGGTTGTAAGCTGTGGTAGTACTATTGTTATAACTTGGACTGTTATGAATAAAGGGACAAAAAGTTGGACTGAAGGCTCGGTTATTGAAGATTTTAAAGGAACACTTAAGTTATTGGAACCTGTGGTTATTAGTGAAGTCAAACCTGGAGAAATTTGTAATGTTTCTATTAATATACAAGTACCTATTGAACAAGGGAAACATAAAGGATGTTGGGTGTTGTTAGTAAATGGAGAATGTGCTGGGGTACTGAGGGCTGGAATCAGAGCTTCGGCTGAGATAAAAAATGCGAAAGTTGATACTTTAGTTTCTATGGGATTTAATAGGGAAACAGCTTTGAAAGCTTTGGAAGAGAATGGTGGAGATTTAGACTTAGCTGTGTCTAAGATTATTAAAAGTTAGATTATAAGATGTTTTTGGTAATTGTTGAGTTTGAAGATTTTCGGTGTTATTTTGTACTTTAAAATTTTGTGTGTTTTTGAGATTTGATTTTTTTTTTGTGAGAAAAGTGTTATGATAAATTGTAGTGTTAATGGAATAGTTGTATTTTTAATAATTGTTACTTTGGTAGTGTGGTTAAATTTTTGAACTAGGAATATTCTGGATTATTTTTAAAGAAGTCAAGTTTCTTATCTTTTATGTTTTTAATCATGCTAGAATAGAATTTGTAATATTTTCTACTTGAATGTTGAGAGGTATTTAATACAAAATATTATTCCAAAGTTCTTCATCTGTTTTTTTTTTATAAACTTTATATCTTTAAAACAAACTACCAAATAGACTTCAAAATTATATAAAAACTTTTTTTAAAGATCCCAACTCATAATAAATTTCAACTTTCCAATATTTTTCAATATAATTATTACTTTTTTCTAATGCAGAATACCTTCTTACAAATCTTTTATAAAAAAAAAATCTCAAATACATTTCTTAAATCTTAAAAAAAGTTAACCCTATTAAAAGCTCAATCTTCTTTTTTCTTCAGGTACTTGCCTAAAGTATGGTGTGCTAATAATTTTCTTTTCTCTCTCAATCTCACATTTTTCCCAAGCTTTTTGTATATCTGAACATTGATAAAATCCAAAATAAGGGTTATCTTTTTTGCAAACTTCCCAAGAAATCAAATCATTAACACAGCTGTCTCGCCATTTGTAAGATATGCCAAAAGCTATGATTTTTTTTTTGATATCTTCAGAGAACACTTGATAGTCTTCTTCCATTTATATGTTTTTAAGCATATCAAATAAGTTTTTGTTATTGGTTGCAAGTAATTATGGCACAAAATCTTGAGTTTTATAGCTCGTTAAACTTGGGGAAAAATGCCACACCTGAAGAAATTAATCAAAGTTTTAAGAAACTTAGTAGGATTATTCATCCTGATAAACAAGATCCACGTTTGAAAAAATATGCTGAAGAAGCTTTCGCACAACTAATTAGCCATAAAGAAATTCTTATGAATCCTTCAACAAGATACATATATGATGAATTCGGTATTCAAGGTATAAAAATAGCAGAAAATAAAGAACAACTACGGGAATTTAAAGTTGATGATGAAAAAGATAAACAAGTAATTCATAGTTAGGAATTAAGAGAAGTTGTTGAAGATTTTATTAGAAAATCTCAGCGTCATAAAATTAGAAGTCAATACAATCATAGGACAGCATCTGTAATTGAATTTTCAATAGCAGATTATTTATCTAGTACTAAATTTTATAGTCCTAATGATCCTTGGGGTAGATACATCCAACAAACGAAACTTCATCTTAACGAATTAGTGAAATTTGAAGTTACATCAAGACTAACTGGAGATCTTGGTTTTTTCGTTTACACAAGTGATGACTTTGTAATGACATCTCTAACCCCTAGATTCCAATACACATCTAGTTCAGGCTATATAAGCCAATTCTCATTTCAATTCGGAGATAGACGCCAAGGTTCTTTAGCACTATCGAAATCTATAGGTAGGACAAGTGTTACAATCCAAGGAGAATTCGATGAAATCTTAACCCCTTCAATTTCCTTATATAGATCATTAGACAAAACAACAGATGCTAGAGTTGATATAAAAGGTGGGAATAATAGTTCATGTGGCTTTGATATAACAAAAGAATACAACCCTAAAAACAAACTACATTTAAGTTCGACAATTTCCCCAAATAAATTCGAAACCTACATCGGGTGGTCAAAGAATATTTTTTCCAAAATCACGACAAAACTTGCTATTAACTTTGAAATCAATAATTTCACATCAAAAAATAGAATGTTTCATGTATACCCAGAGTTTTCTGTTGGGGTCGATTTATCAAAAAGTGCATCTTTAACTTATTCAATTGAAGCTGAGCCTAATAGACTAGTTTTTGCTACAAAAATCAACAAAGATGGAATTGCTGTAAAAATCCCAATTGTCATAAGTAAAATTTATACAAACAAATTTTTTGCTTTATGTTGTGGGGTATCTCTTGTAGCATCTTTTCTTACGCATATGTTTTCTCGTTATTTTTTTTCAAAACGTTCGTTGGATATAAAAGACAAACTTTCTAAGTCTAAAAAAGAAAGACAGGTTAAAGATTTTGAAGATTTCATTGCACATATTAGAGATAGTGCTGAGTACTCGATACGATCAGAAAGTTTAGTTGGTGGTTTGATAATATTAAATGCTTATTATGGGGATATAAATTCAGATAATCCAAGTAAACGTATAGACGTAACATTGATTTTACAAATTTTAATAGTGAATTCTCAGCTTACTTTACCAAAAGAGTCTAAAATGAAAATAAGTGGTTTTTATAATCCTAATGAAAACCATGAACCAAGGCTTTATGTGAAATATTCAATAAGCGATTTAGTGAAAGAGGTTGAAATTGAGGATAATGATTATTTAGTTTTACCTTAGATTTTAAATTTAGTAATTTTTTCTTAGTTATGATAAGAAGTTTTAATCATCTTCAATATTACGTTTGATTGATATTTGATAAGGAGATAAAGACCTGTATGCAAATTGGATCTGTGTTAGATTCCCCATAGAACTGCTACGTTGTTTTATTACTTCTGGGGTTTTTTTTTTGATAAATTTTCTCTGAGGAGTATGATTTATAACTTTTATTGGTGTCTCCATGCCAATTTTACGAGGAAGGACATTAGATTGTATTCTATTTGGAGCTTTTGAATCTTTGGTTGGCAGAGATTTCCTCCCCATTTCCTTAACTTTTGCAACGATTTTTGCCCGGGGCCTTGAATCAAAAGTACTGCTTTGATATTGAGGACTGATTTTATCTTGAGTTTTTTCTTGAGTAGCAGGATACGTGACTTCAGATACTCTTATTTTTTCCATATTCAAACATGCTTCTATCAATTGAATATCTTCTTCTATACCAATAATTTCATCATCATCACACAAATGCTTAACTTCAGACTTTTTTATAAACGCTGCAGGTTGTTTAGGCTCTTTATCTTTAGATAATTCTTCAGTGAAATACTTTATTTCTTGAACTTTTTCCAATAACGGAGAATCTTTTAGTATTTTCTTTTCAGCTATCACTGCAAGCTTTCGAGACCTTGATGATATTTTTGGTTTTGATTGTACTTCTTTCATCTCAGCTTCGATTTTTTGTTTTCGCATTTCTTCAATTTTTCTTTCTACGGATTTACGCTTTTGGATAAGTCGGCTTGCTATAGCTGGTGGCTTACCTGGAGATTTGCTTTGTGCAGTGATTTGAGGAGGGATAACCTTTGGTTTTTGCAATGATATAGATCGTTTAGGGTTCTGTTGTAAGGGTAAATTATAACTTTTTGATGAGAAATCTTCGAATTCAAGTACATCTACAGCTTTGCTAGACCTATTTGAAATTTACTTCATTTATCAATATTAGTTTATAAAATGCTAAACTATAAATTATTGTATGTTTTCAAGATACTTCATTTAGTTTGTCCAGGATTTCAATTTTATTCGTATAATTATTCAGTATAATTTAAAAAACACAAACATTTTATTTATCACCTAAACTTATTAACAGAATTTCCCTGTAAAAACTAAAACTCCATATCTAACTTTTATAATTTCCTACAAATATACACAATTTTTCATATAAACTCAATAATCACATTTTAAAACTTGATTAGTATCAAATATAACATTCTAATATTTGAAAATGGCTGTTAAAATAATTGAAAAATAAAAAAAATTATTTAGCTTAAGTTAATATTATAAGAACTAAAAAAAACTAGTAAGTTCAAAACCCTATTAGGTAATTTAGGGTGTTTATCACTTTTCCTGATATAAAAAAAATTTTTTCTTCTATTCTAAGGAATTAAATTTTTATTCTTTTATAAATATACAAAACCAAGTCTTTATAATTTTTATGTCTCTTACTTAGAAGCTGGGAATTATTAATAAATATTATTCTTTCATGTTCATCATATAGAGTTAAATATATGGATGAGTTTAAAATATCAACTATAAGTCTAACCCCATTCTTATATTTATAAGTATTGCCAAGTCTAAAAATAGATAATTATTTAGTTCACAATCCTAATTTGTTCTATATATTTTTGATATCAAGTATCCTATAATTATAAATTTAAATTTTCATGGGGACGAATTGTACATGCATTCGACAAAAAGGTGATGACACTGAGATTCTTAGTGTAGAAGAAAGCATGATGAAAGAAAGGAGCTTTATAACAAAAGAAAGAGATGAAAAGGAATTAGATTTAATGTACCCTTGCCCAAATCCATTAGGACGCCAAACAGAATTAGAAGTAGGTCTTTTTAGTTTCAAAACAAATCAAGAGAAATTCATTGCAGATGCTATCGTCTCATCAGAAGGGTGGAAATACATTGGAGAAAAGGATACACAAGGATTTAAATCAGGTCGAGGAGTTTTTATATGGCAAGATGGAAGTAAATATATTGGTAACTATCGGAATAACAAAGCAAATGGATATGGGCGTTTGGTTTATACTACAGGAGATTTATATGAAGGAGATTGGGTTGATGATAGAGCAAATGGAAAAGGAAAGTATTATCATTTCAATGGATCTGTTTATAATGGTGATTGGATTGATGATAAAGAACATGGTATTGGTATTGAGACTTGGAAAGATGGAGCACTTTATAAAGGTTCATATAAAAATGGGACGAAAAGTGGCTATGGGGAGTTTTATTGGGCTGATGGGTCAAGTTATAAAGGAGAGTTTTTAGATGGGAATATACATGGACGTGGTATATATCACTGGAGTGATAATAGGGTTTATGATGGTGAATGGTCTAATAACAAAATGAATGGGATGGGGAAATTTGTCTGGCCTGATGGAAGAGTTTATATTGGAGAATATGAAAATGATGAAAAACATGGGATTGGAGAGTATATCTGGCCTAATGGGAAAAAATATAAAGGTGAATGGCATTATGGTAAACAACACGGTAAAGGTGAAATCACTTATCCAGATAGTAGTGTCATGTCTTATACTTGGGAAAATGGTAAAAAAGTACACACTATTGATGAGTAATAATTTATCATTAATAAAATCTTTTCTAACATACACACAATTTACATCATTTTATTCTATATATCAACATAAACCACAATAATTATAATAAAATAAAGCATAAAATCATCCAAAAGCCATTTAGTTAATTATATTCAGTTATAAATTATCTACCAAGCCTACTTATATAATCAAATCATCAGCAATAAATGTCCATCCTTTAATCCTAGTAGATTCATTAGACATAGCATCTCCATACAATCTATCACTAGAAATCCTCGTATTTGGTACAGGTTGAATTATCGGTATTGGGGGTTTAAGTTCCCTTCTATAAACCATATCCCAATTCACCCCTTTAAAAAACACATGTTGTTTAATTTCCTGAGCATCTTTCATAGCACCAAGTCTTCTACATGGATCTCTTTGTAAAAGCTAAATATTCCTTACATCTTTAATCAACTCTTTAGCTTCAACACTTAAACTTGCTGGGATTTTCAATTTACCTCTTTGTATGTTATTAATAAGCTCATCTTTATTAGAAGAAAAATACGGTGGGACTCCAATGACCATTTCATAAAACAAAACTCCAAGTAAATACCAATCTACAGCTTTTCCATGACCATTACGATTTATCATTTCTGGTGCTAAATAAGCAACTGAGCCACAAAAACTTTTTGCTGCACTGTTATCATAAACACCTTCTTTAGAAAGCCCGAAATCTGTAAGTAAAGCATGACCTTCTTTGTCTAAAACTATATTATCAGGTTTTAAATCTCGAAATATTATATCTCGTCTATGTAATTCTTCTAATGCGAGTAAGATTTCACATAAATAAATTTTAGCCCTTTGCTCAGTAAACTTTTTTTCTAATAAAAGATGTGATGCTAAATCACCACCTGGACAATAATCTAATACTAAAAACAGTTTATCTGAAGTCTGAAATGCAAAATTCAATGAGACTATAAAAGGATGTCTTATATAACTTAAAACATTTCTTTCTGTTAAAGCATAGCGGATAAGATTTTGGGCGATAACTTTTTCTTTTCTTAAAACTTTCATTGCATATAACAACCCTGAGTCTTGTTTACTTACAAGGTATACTTCACCAAATGACCCTTTACCTAATTGTGAAATCCCAATAAAATCTTCATATGAAATCTGACCTTTAGACTTTTCTTCTACAAGATCATTAATCCTAACTCTTTTAGCTTCTGATTTTAAACATTCACTTATACTTGGCCCAGGTAAAGTTATAGTCCTTTTTAAGTATTTATGATATAATGTAGATATAATCTCATCACTAACTTCTTCAGCAGTTTTTCCTATATTGTTTTTTATCAAAATATTAGGCCCTCTAGATAATAACCATGATACAATTATTCCATGGCCAGCTCTACTAGCCAAATGTAAAGGCGTGTTACCATTTTTATCAATACTATTCAGATCAGCTCCTGATCTTGCAAGTAACTGGGCGATTTTCAAATGTCCATTTTCACAAGATAAATGCAATGGAGTTTGCATGTTTTCATTTCTAATATTTATTTGAGGTGAGTCAGCATAGTCCATTATAGCTTCACAAACTTTTAAAAACCCTTCTCTTGCAGCAATATGTAATGCAGCTTCATTATCAGCTAGTATATAATTTATATCAATAAGTGGTTCACCATTAGTAAATTTTTCTAACATAGTTTTACATGCTTCATAACTATTTTGCTTTACTGCTGTAAAAAAAGCTTGGGTCATGTCTGATCGATTGTGACGATTTGGAGCACATGATAAAACAGGAACTTTTTGTATAAAGTTACTTTCGGTACCTTCGCTTATTGAGTCTGTTAATGAATCATGAAAATCATTGATCACGGATTCGTTGAAAGTTATTGATTCTGTTTTTAGAGAGTACTTTGTTTCTTCTTCGTCAAGACTTTTTTTACATGCTGGTAAGGGCGATTCTTGTGGGACCTTGTATCGGAGGACTTTTTGCAAATATGATTCCATTAATAATTATATTTCTTTAAAGATAGATTGGGTTTTGGGTTGTATGTAAAAGTATAAAGATAGAAGAAAATGTATTTTTTGGATGTAGGAGGATTGAAGAATATGTGGAATTAGGGCTTAGGGAAGAAGGTGGAGGATTTTATTTAGGTGTTAGTTTTTGTGAGTGAAAGGATGAGGTTTAGGTTTGGTTGCCGGGCTGTGGTAAAATTTGTGGATATATTTTTTGATGAGGATTTTAAGATATGTTTTGTATATGATAAATGCTTATAATCCAATTCATTATTTCAATCAATAAGTATTATAATTCAATCCTTAGCAATTCTTATCTTCACATACATTAATTTCTTACACAAATATCTTTATCTTACTAAAAACTATTGAAAATCATGCTAAAATTCCATATAATCCCACTAAAAACTAAGTCGATATACTTTTATTACCCATAACATTATTTAAACTATTATCAACATTTTCTATAATATTTAGTAATTTGTGTCGCTTATTCTCAGGGACCTCAGCAAGTTTCCAGGTTTATTCAAATCTTGCAGCAAAGTTCAGAATCCACTCAATTGAAACGACTTGTGCCTCAAACTCAGTCCATCCTACCTCCTGTTTATCAATCGCTGAGATAATTTCTGTATTGTTTTTCCATCAATCCGGTATGCATTACTTCATAATGACCCTAAAAACCCTAACAATGATAAATTGATCAAGATCTTTCTGCAGCTTGTGGTATGGCTTATAGTATGAAAAACATTAAAAAAGTTTATTAAGATATATCATCAAGACTAGCAACTCTAATTATATATGTAAATACACAAGAATTTTATGTAAAAAGCTATATGGTAACAGTTGTAGGAGCAGGAGTTACTTTGCATGAAGTTATAAAAGATAGTAGAATACTAGAAAAACAAGGGATTTATATAAGAGTTATTGATATGCTTTCTGTAAGACATATAGATAAAAGGACTATTATTTTATAAAATTATTTGAATTTTCTATCAAAGCTTGAGTTTTTATAGACTTTTTAGAGAAATTAGTTATGCTAAGGAGAATAGTAATATTCCTATCACATAAATAATTTCCTTGGCATAATTTGAAAATTTTATTTTATGATATAGAAAATTTGAAATAAAGCTTGCTAATCTTAAGATAGCATGATAAGAATGATAAATTAAAAAAACTAATTACTGTCTAGTCTTAAAACCATAAAGTTATATTATCGAATACCTTAAAAGTTAATATTGGGTAAAAACAAAACTTTAAGTTTACATTCTGAAAAAGTTGATTGAGAAGTAGAATATATAATCTATTTAATTTAATAATAAATAAGATGTTGTGCATAAATATTAGGTTATTATTCTCTTAACTCTTAACTTAGGGTGTTAGGGTGGTTAGGGTGTTAGGGTGTT
>MPUH01000901.1:0-30151 GCA_001970955.1 Stentor coeruleus | reverse complement strand
AACTTGCATTTCACATAAAGTGTACATAAACTGATATTTCATATAAAGTATATACATTTATTCTAACAACATAAACTAGACATAAATTATACATAAACTTAAATATCACATAAATTATACACAATCTGAAATATTACATAAACTCTAAATACACTAATTATATAAATATATCATGCATTAGTTTTTTGATTCATACTATAAAAAGTGTTTCACGTATAACTCGTAAAGTATCATATTTTTTGACTAAATAAGAAACATTTTAATTAAAAAAACTTTCTGAATTTAATAAGATTTACTTTCTGCATTTAATATTCGAGAATATATTACGTTTTTCAGTTGATATTTCTTCAGTTTTAATTAGAATTCAGGTAGTTATACAAACAAGGAATTAGGCTATGATCGAGGGTCACATTTTAGCTAGCTTTTAATTGGGAATTCGATTATAAATCTCAAAACAATTCATTGTTTCTATTTAAATTTACCTTAAATAAAAAAATATTAAACTTAAAAAAAATCTAATATGCCCTATAACAGAAATAAAAAAAATTGGCTAACTTATCAATCTACATACTAACCTTTAATTATTTAAATTTTGTGTTGTCGTCTTGCTTAATATTTTTTTACTTAGCATATATTCATCTTAATCTTATTATTTTATAATATTAATTATCTTCTTACACTATACTTTATATTTATTAATTAATTACAATATTTCTTCTCTGAGCTTAGCTTCATTCTTCATTTTTTTATGTTCTTGCTGAATTCTTTCATAACCTTTCTTATATTTATTACCTTTATAATTTAAACTTTTTTTCAATATTGCTTGCATTTATTTTACACTCATCTTTAGTTTATTACTATGATAATTTTTTTATTACATTAACTGACTAAGTATTTTTTGAACTATCTACTAGAATCATACTTCAGAGAAGGAAGAATTGCATAATGATAGATTATAATAATTATCGATAAAATTCATAAAATAAATAGAAGTAGGAAAGATAACAGAAGTAGAGAATTGGACTTTCTAATAAAAAAAGCAGGCAATGCCTGGATGCTCATTCAAAATAGAATAAATTAAACACTCCATATTATAATGTTTAATAATATATATGTTGCCAGGATGCTAATCCACTCAATTAGAGCTGTGCTTGAATATGTCCAGACCTTTTTTGTGTTTTTTATATATCCCTAATCTTTTATGCATTAAACCACTTTTATTGCTCATTGGTATGAGCGTCAAGGCTTGTAAGCTATTCATATAGTAGGGTTTAGGTAGCTTGCCTAGGAAACCGAACTGAGGCCAAATTAGTGCCTAAAAGGTATGAGGTAGCTTTCCTTCCTCTGTCAGCGACTCAAGTAGTTGTAGAATAGCATAAAGCTTTGATGTCAAAGATAGATGATTGGAATTTGGGTATAAATGACAAGTCATTAAATGGCCGCTGTGCTAGTTTGTACTTGATTTCTAATTACAAAGAGCAATTGAAAGGGTGTTTAACAAGAGGTTTTAATATAATCTAGTGAAGTTTAATAAATAAATGAAAGTTATTCTTGAAAATTGTAATACTTGCTTACAAGCTCCGTCACAAATTCTGCTTAAAGTCAAAAAATCTTCTAAAGTAATTGCAGTTTTAGATTTTCTTAGCCAAAACTATTTCGTTCCTGCAAGTGCTATAAAAATTTTCTGTAACAATGTAGAGCTTACTGCTGATACCCAAACTAAAATCCTAAAGGCTCCTAATTCTATCTCAATAACTACATCATTTCCTGAAGAGCTCTTTAGAGAAGCAATTTCAGCATTAGAATATGACAGCTATGATTGCTTCCTACAAGTTTTAATCAAAGGGTGCACTCAGGAATGGTGTTTAGAAAAAATTATTGATTCTAATGGTTGGGGACTTATTCATTTTGCAGCATCTTTCGGAAGTATAAACATAATGAAATGCTTGTGGGTGCCTATTAAGGATCAAAATATCAATGTCCAAAACACAGTTAAAAGGAATGAAAAAAGTATCAACTTAGTAACTAAAGATGGTTGGACTCCTTTGCAGCTTGCCTCATACCACGGATATGAAGAAATTGTTAAATATCTTTTAGAATTCAAAAAAATAAGAATTAATCAATTAACAAAGAGAGGAACAGCTTTGCATTGTGCTGTTGCTTCACAACAAGCTGGAGTTGTAAGAATTTTACTAGAACAACGTGCTAGTATAAAAATTGAAGACCATAACCAAAAGACATGCATTGAGCTTCCCACTACTGATGAAATTCTTCAACTCATTCCTCAATTAGCAGGACAAAGAATTGCCTCCAAGAGTCTTAAATTATGTAAGAATGACCTTGTATTTACAGCATTCCGAGTAACAGAAAAATTTTCAAGAGATTATCGATGCAACGTCAAGCTTAATTTAGAAAATGGTAAATTTGAGGAATATTTAAATAGCGATGAAAATACACATAATCAGGAGATAACCTTCAAGAAAAAGATAATAAAATTTCAATCAGTTCAACCTTGTGCAATTCCAGTTTCTGACACAAAGTTCTACTTTAAAATTGTCTTTCCAGATATTGCTATTAATTACTGGGTTGAAAATGAGGAGCTAAGAGATAAAATAACTCAGAAAATTAAAAAAGTTTCAGATTATTGTAGATGGAAAGGAATCGGCATTAGACCTGTAGCCGCAAATAGCGAACTCAAAATAAAAAAATTAAATGACTATGAGCCTTTGTGTAAAAAGCAACAGAACGTTAGCCTTAAAGAATTTGAAAAGATTTGTGTACTTGGCTCAGGTAGCTTTGGAACAGTATATTTGATAAGGAATATTTATACTAATGAGTTATATGCTCTAAAAAGTTCCGAAAGAGATAAAGCAAATTGTAAAGGTCGAATGAAATATGCTTTAACTGAATGCGAAATTTTAAAAAATTTAAACAGCCCATTTATTGTCAAACTTTACTGGGCACTTGTTACACCACATCATCTTCATCTTGTATTAGAATATTGTGAAGGTGCAGATTTATCTAAAGCTTTAGCTCTGAAAGGTCGATTAAATGAGACAGAGACTTGCTATGTTGTTGCATCAATACTACTAGGCCTAAAATATTTACATTCGAGAGGTATCATTTGCAGAGACTTAAAGCCAGCAAATATTCTCGTTGATAAAGCTGGCTATTTAAAAATATGCGATTTTGGACTTGCGCAAAATGGTGTTAATGGAGATAAAATGAATGCAAGGCTTATGGGTAGTCCTAGTTATTTATCTCCAGAAGGAATTCAAAATAATAAAGTAGGAAAAAAATCAGATATCTGGGGATTAGGAATTATTGCATATCAGCTTCTAACTGGAAAACTACCTTTTGTTGGAAGTAACATTGAAGAACTTTATGATATGATTTTAGAGAAAAAAATTGAATTTCCAAAAGAAATATCACAGTTTTCTAAAGAATTTTTGCAATTCTTGCTAGTCAAAGACCCTAAACTCAGGCCAAATGCTGAAGAAGTGCAGCTCCATGCTTTTTTTAGAGATATTGACTGGAAGCTTTTGTCAGAAAGAAAATATGAACCACCAGAATTTTTATTAAATAGTTAGTATTAATATAAGGTTTATCGCTCGCTATATGCGAACCTAACTTTTTTTTAATTAGTATTAGTATTTATTAAACAGTTAATAGCTTAATTCTTACTAATTTTAAAATATTATATGGAATAATAAATATCAAATAATTACACTGTAATCTGGCTATTATAATTAAAAGTGTTTTTATTAGTTGTAAAATGGTGTATTTGATTAAAAGAACTTCAAATAGATTTATAAATTTAAATATGCATGCACTCCTGAAATAAAATATATTTTAAAAGCTAATGAATTAAAAAGTTTATAAAGATTAAATCAAATATAAGTATTTTTTTTATTCTCTAGCATTTCTTTGAAGAAACTAAAAATTGAATTTCTAGCTGTCCCGCTTGTATATTCGTGCTTCACATGGCCTGCAGATACGTTAGTACAACCATTATCTCTTGGATATGGGCATTTAATTTTTGTGTCTAGAGGTTGAGTTGACGTAACCCAATCTACTGCTACATTTAATAGATATTTTCTTTGCTTTTTTCTTAAACTTAATCCACAACTATGAACAGAATCAGTGAAAGCAATTGCTTTGACCTTGTGTTTGAAAAATTTCCAGTGATTTTTTAGAAGCTCTATAGTGCAAACACCTCCACAAGAATGGGCCACTATTGTAAATGCCTTTGCAGGAGTATTTATAACATATTTTTCCCAAACATGCAAAGAATGTATTATTGAATTTTCATTGTGATTTATTTTTTTCCCGCTTAAAGTATCTCTATTGAAGTTTGGATTTAATATAATAACTGCATAATTTTCTTGAATTGCTTGCTTCACATAAGGAAGCATACTGCCAAGCTCTAAATTATCATTAATGCAAATAGATCTTGACCATATTCCTGATCTAACATCTCCTGCACCCTGTATTAATATCATAGCTTTTTCAGAGTTTGTTTCCCAATCTTTAGATATGAAAATATTGCAGCGCTCTTGGGTGTCTTCAGGAATCCAAATTTCCCTCATTTCTAAATCTGTCTTTAGTTTTTCTTGAACGTATCTTATAACCAAATCTCCAAGTCTATTATACTCTAACTGAGAAGGTAAAATCAAACTCTCATCAGAATCAAGTTTTCTCAGCCTTCCTTGGGGATTGAATCCACAATTGAATTTTTCCCTAAGTAGCATTGCACAATCAACTTCAAGATTAAGTTCGGAATTCGCGGGTTCTGTTTCTGAAGATACTGAAGAGGAACTTTTAATCATTATTATGAGATGGTATATTATTTTGTTAGTATGTGCTCAAAGCCCAGAATTGCTAGAAAAATACCTATTTTCAGAGGACGGGGCAACGAAAAAGAAGATTATACTATTGAAACATCACCAATTAATTTAAAACCTCCTGAACTAAAACTTCCATCAATAGCTACTAAGTTTGTCCATAGACGAGACATAAAGATTTTAACTAGATCATCACCTAAAACGCCCTTAGTCACATCAATTCGAAATACTCCATCTCCACATCGTATAACGCCTAGAAGCTTAATCGGATCAGGCCTATCTAAAGATTTATTTAAAAAAAAAAATAACAAGCCTCGGGTACATCATTTAAGCGAGGCTGCTATGAGCAAAAGGAGTATTAATAATCTAAAATTATCAATAAAATTGCCTGATATTCCTCTAAATCCTATAAAATTCTCGCCTAAAGGTCTTGAAAAGATACAAAAGTTCACTGTTAATCTAGTGCAATCTTCAAGCTCAGAAATTAGCAGTTCAGGAAGTAAAGAAAGTCTTGAAGAATCAAAAAAATATGATGCACCAGCTGTTTGGCAAGCAGGGGTTAATTCAATTCATAGTTATGTATCTGAGAGCTCATATTTGAAGCAAAACAGCATAACTCAAGGCTTGAGCAAATTAGCAACATTTCAAGAAGCTGAAGAATCAAATGCTACATCTGATATTTCTCGATACAATGAATTAATGTTCAAGATCATAGCAAATGATCCTATAGCAGATGGGATAAAAGGTCGTATTCGCCAATGGAAAGCTGGAGAAGTATTAGGACAGGGGAGTTACGCTCAGGTCTTCAAAGCTTTTGATGTGAATACTGGAGAACTTTTTGCAGTTAAGCGGATATTTTTTAATCCTAATAACAGGGTCCAAACAAGGTTCATAAATGAGCTAGACTCTGAAGTGAGTATCCTAAGTGGAATGAAAAGTAAGCATATTGTCAGGTATTTCGGTAGTGAGTTAATACATGACAATTTTTGTATTTATCTCGAATACTTGCCAGGGGGTAGTTTAGCAAAGCTCTTATATAATCTGGGAGCTCTATCTGAAATAACTGTGCGGGCGTATCTGATTCAAATATTAAAAGGATTGGATTATTTGCATAGTAACGGGGTAATTCATAGAGATATCAAAGGGGCTAATATTCTTTTGGATTCTAAAGGGATTGTTAAACTCAGTGATTTTGGTTGCTCTAAACAATATCAATCAGCAGAATCAGAATCTGGCTTTGTCACATCTCTTAAAGGTAGTTTACCATGGATGGCTCCTGAAGTAATCAAGCAAAAGGGTTATGGCCGCAAAGCTGATATATGGAGTGTTGGCTGTGTTGCTTTAGAAATGCTTACTGCTAAAAGGCCATGGGATAGCGAAGATAACTATGTAATTTTTATGATGAAATTGGCCAGTGAAAATGCAATTCCTGATATACCACTTGGCATTTCTGAAGCAGCTAAAGACTTTTTAATGAGTTGCTTTCAAAGAGATCCTGTTAATAGAAAATCTGCTAAAGAATTGCTTGAACATAAATTTTTACGAACACTTGGGAATTAAGAATTAGGTTAATTAATTGATTTATATGTACATCACCTAAATATAGACTAAAATTTAGATTTAATATATAAAACTAAGCTAATGCTATAAGTGATATTACAGTATTTCTTATATTAATATAATAAAATATGTTCACCTCAATGTGCTGAAATTAATTAAAGATACTTTATAATTAATGCATTTTTATTTTAAAATTCATTTTATGCACTAAACTAAGCTCAAAGCTTTAAAGCTGCAATTACAATACAGTTAGATTTTAAGTAAACTTTGCAAATTTCAAAGTTATACGGTTTTTATCTTTTAATAGTCAATAAAGTTTATTCTATTGATAGCATTCTATATCAGGGGCAATATTTCTAAGTAATTTCTAGTAAAAAATCTAATTATTAATCAAATATAATGGTCTCATTAAAAATATATAAAAGCTCAAGGTATTATGTAGTAAATCTTAAACTATGTGATTTTTTACCTAAATTATTTTCATATAACAATCTATAAAGCGAAAGATTTTATTTTAGGTAAGTTTGATTAAGAGTTAATACTTAAAGCACACTCTTAGAATTAGCGTAAAAAGTATGCAAAGATTCAATACTATTCTGAAAATTAAAAATTATTATACTACATATATTCTTAACATTAGATTGGATTTTCAGCACTTAAATTTTATATTTAGATAAATGCATCTCAAATTTTACCTAATTATTATTAATATATGCTATATCCTATCTTTTATTATCATCCAATGATGCTATTTTTTATTATTCTAATCAACTTATTATAGTTTCTTTAATGAAGTCNCTTAAAGCACACTCTTAGAATTAGCGTAAAAAGTATGCAAAGATTCAATACTATTCTGAAAATTGAAAATTGAAAATTAAAAATTATTATACTACCCCTAAAAAAGTGCATATTGGTATTTAAGTAGTTATATAAAGTAAACCTTAGATATTAGTTTGTTTAATTTATTGACTATTTAATAAAAATATTTTTATCAATCCAAGAATGAATACTATTCCTAAGAGTGGAAAAAGTATTAAACCCTGATTATTCTCTTGCACATTAAATTCAAATACAACTTTCTTAGGTTGGGGTCTATCTATTATTTTAAGTTTCTCTTCTATTTCTTTGATTTCCTTTTCCCCTTCAAATTTCATAATGGCATTTTTTTCAATCAAGCATTGTATAATTTTCCCTCTATGAAAATCAATTGACCTTTTAAGATTTGCTTCTTCTTTGATATTTTCTAAATACTGAGCTCTTAAATTTTCAGTAGCTGCTTCTAAATGAGCTTTTTTTTCTATAAGAATATCTAGTGTTTTTAGTTTTGAATCAATCATACTTCCCTCTGTTTCTAATACTTCTAATAAACTTTGTATTTGATCACTAATATTTAAACCTTCTTCAAGGCTTTTTATATATTCTTCAGCAAATGTCCTTTTTACTGCGTTAATCTGGTCAAGTATGCTCTTTTTTTCTTTCAAACTGTTAATTAAATGCTCTGAAGCACTTGCATCACAGCCAGAGTTTAATTTATCGAGCCTAGTCCAATTTTTATCTAAAGAGTTTTTGATAACTGAAAGTCTTCTTAAGATATTATCAACTTTAGATGGAGGCCTTGAGACCTTTTTTCCTATTCCAGAAGCTTTGAGTCTAGAAAACTGGACTTCTTCAGTAGCCATTTATTTTAGAAGATTTAAACCTTACTTCATCCATAAAATTGAAATCTAAATAAAACTAAAGTGAGAATTGCATTCATTATATTGTTATAGCTTAGATTATAAAAATGCTCAGGAAAAACATGAGGCTTAGGAAAGAGTACATGTACCGCAGAGGCTTAGAGCATGAAGACAGGTCAAAAGCTGAGAAAAAGCGGAAAATCAAAGAAGCAACAGACAATAAGGAAAGAATTCCTTCAGAGCTTCGCAATGAAGAGGCTAATCTCAGAAGGGAAATTGAATTAGAAGATGACAACACTGCATTACCAATATCACATATAGATGATGAGTACGCTTCAGCAGGAGTGAAAGATCCTAGCATTTTGATGACAACTAGTAGAAAACCAAGTTCAAGATTGATGCAATTCATAAAAGAGCTTAAGATTGTCATTCCAAACAGTACAAGAATGAACAGAGGTAACTACATCATCGAAGAGTTAGTTGAAGTGGCGAACAAGTACAATTTTTCTGACCTTATAATTCTCCATGAGCATAGAGGGGACCCCGATGGGATGATTATATCACACTTGCCAAGTGGGCCGACAGCATATTTTGCTTTGAGCAATGTTGTTTTAAGGCATGACTTGAAAACTCAGCTTGATACAATGTCAGAAGAATACCCTCATCTAATATTTCACAATTTTCAAAGTAGAATTGGCGATAGAGTCACTGATATACTAAAATTCCTATTTCCAGTACCTAAACTGGACTCAAAGCGTGTTTTGAGCTTTATCAATAAAGACGATTTTATTATCTTCCGTCATCACACTCACAAAAAAGAAGATTATAAAACTGTTGCTCTTGATGAGGTTGGACCACGGTTTGTTATGAAGCTTTATCAAATATCTTTAGGCACAGTAGAAATGCAGCACGCACAGACAGAATGGGTTTTAAGACCTTATATGAATACAGCAAAGAAAAGAAAAGTATTATAACATTGCTTTTAGTTAATGCTTTTATCAATGCTTTCAATATTCATGTTTATATTTAATTTCCTTTAACATTATAGCATCATGCTGAATTGGGATGACCTCAGTAAGAAGTTTAATGCATCTAAGATTACTAAATTTAGACAAAGAATGTATCAGAAAAGCATACATTAAACGAGGCAATCATAAGAAAATCAAATTAGAAGCCTGCCATGGGAAAAAAGATTCAAAGAGATTATGTCCGGGTATGGAATCAAAGATTATAAAGAGATGATTAATAGCAAAGAATGCTGTTAAAAAAATAAAAGTAAAAATATAAAACTACAAAAAATTTAAAAGTAAAATAACGGCGAAATTATACCTGACCATCACAAAAGGTAGAAGCATAGAAATACTGTCTATATATTTAACTTACAATTCAAACATGACTTTAGAGACAAGGCTGATTTTCCAAATGAGATTAGGATTAAACTTCATAGAAAACTGCAAATACTTAAGAATCAAAGACGAATCAAAAATGTCTCTACTGTCGGTATTGGATAGAAAATGAAAAGCACATTATTGAAGAATGCAAGGAGTATAAAACTGAATGATATGAATTAGAAAATAAACTCAAAAATATGCAAATGAAATTAGCAAAACTTTATTATTAACGCATATCATTTAATGGGATGAAGAATTTGAAAAAACACTTAGAGAAAAGCATTACAAATAAGAATTAATAAAGATCGACAGAGAAATAAAAACTTCATTATGAAAATTCTATAAAAGAAGAAATTTTCAAGGACTGGATAACAGTCAAGTGATAATTACTAACTAATAGTAATTTATATATTAATATTAATTCCTTAAAAAAACTTTAGATTCTAAAACTAAAAAATAATATTCTAACACTTTTATCTCATATTAAATTATCTAAAATACGCAACAGGACTCACAGACAATTTTTTGAGGCTCATCAAAATGAATTTTAGGTGGGTCTATATCCTGATAATAGAAATTAATGTCATGCTCTAGTCTGTTAAGAATCTTTACTCGATCTTTATGGTTAGTTATTTTAATTTCAGATTCCAACTGCTTGCTTGTAAGTGGGTGAAGAGAATTTTGAATATCTATAAGTAAATCATAGCTATCATAGCCTGCCTCTGTAAAAAGACCATAAAGATGACTAAGTTCAATATCTTCAAGCCATTCTAATAGACCAGGAGGTGAGAAATTATTACGGGTTCCTTGTGAAATAACGCAGCACTGGAAAATACCTGAGCTTCTTTCCCTTATATGTCGTTTTAAACAAACCTTATTACTCATTCCAGCTTCTTCTTCTAGTTTAATAAGCATATACCTTCTATGTCCAGGCTTTACAATTCCTATATCTTTAAGGTTTCTATCAGATATCGGCATTTGCCCATTCATTTGTGAAATCATTCCTTGAATATCGTCATAACCCGCATCTACCATTAATTCATAATAATCTTCTAGATGATTTTTTTCAAGCCAGCTATAAATCGGGAAAAGCTGGCAAGTCAAACTACTTTTTTCAGTTACTGGACTAACTAAGCTGCATCTCAGTGGCAAAGTTCCTTTAGCTGTGAATCCTTTTTCATTCTCACCTGCATCGCTTACCACATAAGTAGTTACTTCACCTATTGGGCTGGGGACTCCTGCAGAATCCAAAGAATTTCTTGTAAAATCTCTGAGAATTGAAGACACCTCACTGCTGATACATAAATCCATTGCATTTTTTCCTTGCTTATCTCGCAGACTTGAGTCAGCTCCATACTGTAACATAATTTTCACACAATCAGCATGTCCGCAATCAACTGCATAGTGAAGGGGAGTCCTACCAAACTGTTTAGTTGTTACCATATAGTTATGCAAATTTGGATCGCCACTGTTTTTAAGGATTAACTCAACCATTTTCAAGTCCCCACGAAAAGCTGCATGATGTAAAGGACTGTCACCGTCGTTTTGTTGATAATTAGGATCTGACTTATATTTGAGTAAAAGCTCAGCCATGGCATATTGTGAATTATCAGCGGCTTGATGAAGTGGAGTCTCACCGAGGTTATTTGGGATATTTGGGTCTGCTGACTGTTTGAGAAGGTACTCTGTAGCTTCATAATGTCCACATATTACAGTGCGATAAAGCGGACACCAGCCTAGCTAAATAAAAATTACACCTGAGTCTTTTTCGTTAATTTTTGTGGGAAAAGATTGATAAGCAAGTTTTATTGCATTCAAATCGCCCACACGACATGCTGTGTGAAGGTCAACTGTAGGATTTGCATGTAGAGCTTTATTCTTTTCGGCAAACATTATCAAAAATATTATATTCCTTTAATTAAACTCAAGTTTTAATTGAGCGGTTTTTATGATTTTAAAAAATTAATTGAATAAACTTTTTGTATAAACTAGCTTAGTTTACTTTTAGAGCATTTCTGCTAGATTTACTATAATTACAAACTACTTTCTTCTTGCACTTAGAAGAAAAGCTCTTCTGAACGACGTAGATTTTGGAGTTATCGGTTTTGAATAGTCAGAGCCTACTCTAGGAATAACTGTTCTAGTACTTTTTGAAGGCACCGAAAGTAGATCATGATCTTGTCGTACTGGATCGATAAGCCTAAACTTGAATTTTTCTACACCATATGAAATTAAAGAAGTTTTTAATCTCCTTTGCTGATTTTTTGTAATTTTATCCTCAGCAAATTTTGCAAAACTCATTGAAAACTGGCGATTTTCTATATCGAAATCATTGTGCGGAGTTGAAGCCAAAGATGAATATCGAGAGTGGCCCTTAGAATTGGTTCTATTGAGCTGAGACTTGATTTTGTTAATTTTAAAACGCTGTATTTTTGTTTTAAATCTTGACCAAGAATGAATTTGAGTTCTCCAATACTTTGAAATAGCTATAATCGCTATTTTTTTCCTAATTTTCTCTAGTGCATGACCTCTCAAAACTTTTTTTTTAATTTTTTTTTGCTTCATTTTCAAGATTTTATTCCATAGAACTTTAAGTCCTTCTTTTAGATTTTTTTTAGCTGCTTTTTTCTTATTCTTTGTAATTATTTGGAACGCTTTGATTATCACTCGAAATTTGCATCGTATGCAGCATCGTCTAAATGCTCTTTGAATTTTTATAGCAGATTCTTCTACTGCATTGCCAAGGTTCCAAAAAGAATAATGGCATAACTGGGTAAGGTATTTCAAATTAGATGAAAGGGTTGATTCAAGTTCTGGGATATGCTTGTCTGGAGTATAATCTTTGTATAGCCAGGCGCGAACTGCTCTTTGAATTTTTATAGCAGCTAGTTCCATTTGCTGGGAAATTTTCATATCTTGATGAATTTTAAGATTCAATGTTTCAAATGCTCGGCTTCTTGTGTTTATTTTTTCGATTTTTGTTTTTAGAAAGTTTGATCTAGCTGAAGCTATTTTCCAGCTTTTCCTTAGTCCTCTAATTTTTATTTCCTTTCTTATGGTCTCCATGCTTGCTTTTGTCAAAGAATTATCTGTAAATAGTGCAGCTTTGGTTTGAATATTATTTTTTTTCATGTATTTCTTTATATATTAAATATTTTTCTAGCTTAAGAACTGCAAATTATTTGTAGTTAGCCACACGAATCTGAATCTTAATAAATTATAAATTACTCATTAATTTTAGTAGTGACTTCTTTAAAGAAAAATTTTCATGTTTTTGTTTCTATATTTACTTTTACTTTTTTTTGGAGTATTTACAACAAACTGCGGCCTATAATTTAATTTTAGATTAGTTTATTTATGTAATATCTTCAAAATTTTAATTAACTATTGCATTAGGCTACTAAAGTCTAGCTTATATTATCAATTGCAAATGCCATATTATATAAAAAATGGGAGAAGCCTTTAAATTTCGAGTTGTAGCAGAAGAAGCAACAAAGATGCTAGAAAGGGATAATGATAAGATGACAGCTTTCGGAATTTCAGAGGGAATTCTGGCTTTTGGAACTTTAAATGGGTATGTTCATACTTTATTTCTTGATACAGGCGAAGCTTTTATGTTAGGACCCTACTCACCTATCAAAAACCTTTCTGCACTTGGAGATAGTATAGCTTTTATAGCTGGAAACACAATTGTACTATATAATTGCAAATCGCATAGAGAAAATCTTAATACTATAGTGCAAGATGCCCAAAAAATAAGCATCTGCTCGAGTCTGCTTGGAAATACAGCACTTCTATGTGCATCTTCTACATCAGTTATGACTATACAAAATGGTTGGGTAAAAATAAATATTAAACCCTTACGAATGAATTTTTCAAATGTATATGAAATACTAGCTCATGGCCACCTAGCCTGTATTGCAGTGGGTAGCAAAGTACTAGTTATTAACCTTACAAATGATTCAACAATTTATGAAAGAAATGCACAATGGGGAATCGGGCGCTTTCATTGGACTTCTCCAACAGATATGCTTGTTGTATTTGGATCTGAAATTGATGTTGTGAAATATACACAGAGCACAACAAAAAATGATTCAATGGAGATTATGAATACAATTAAGCTAGATTTTATACCTTCCAGCATTGCTAGTTTTAATCAAACTAATATTGCCTTACTTGGAGAAAATCTTGTTATTTTAAATGCTAATAGAGAATGCATTTTCACTGTTACACCCCCAATAACTGGGAAATTACTAAGTTCAAACAAACCTGAGTCACCTTTTTATTTAGTTGGAGATAATCAGATATTCAAGTTTGAGTTACCAAATGCTAAAGTAAAAATTAAGATATTGGTCCAGGAGTATAAATTTGAAGAAGCCTATGAAATTGCTGATAGATTTAAGTTAGAAGTGAATGAAGTTGTATATCCCCATATTGAATATTTGCTCAAAGCAAATCGATATGAAGATGCAGCGCTTATCATAAATAGCCGTCTTTCTCAGAATGATCAATTGTTTTCTAAGCTCATTCAAGCATTTATTTCTGAGCATAAACTTTACCTAATTGGACATAAAGTTCCATATGCTGAAGATGAATCTCTAAATTACAAAATAATCGTTCATCTTTCCAGTTACAAAGATACACTAAAGTCTTACCTTAAAAAATGTCCTCAAGATATAATCACAAAACCTTCATTTCTTAATGAAATTAAAGATTTAGGCATCTACGATATTGTTATTAGTAATCTACTAGATTTAGGCAAACCAACAGAAGCTCTTATAGTAGCTTTAGAAGTAAGATCTATGAAATGCTTTGAAATACTCAAACAATATCCAGAAACATTTTCACTTTTCACAGAAATCTCAAGCTTTCTGCCAGATCTTTTTTATTTAAGCAATGACTTAGCGGCCCAACTCTGTGAAAAAAATAATTTTGAGCCTATGAAAATTGTTGGATGGCTTCCTTCTGACTTAATAATAAAATTTCTTCTAAAACTTGAAAGAGATGGAGCAATCACAGAAGATTTGGAAAATATTCTTTTTTTTGAGCTCTTAAAGCATAAATCTGAAGATCTTATAAATTTCATTGATAAAGCACGTTTCCTTAACATGGAAAATGTTGCTGAAGCAATCTGCAAGACGGAAAATGATGAGGCTAAGGTTCATGTACTTATAAAATTAGGAAATGAAGAAGAAGTTAGAAAAATTCTCAAAAGAAATTTTGATGTTCGATTAAAATATATAAGTTTTTTTCCTGATCTTTGGCCTGAAACTTTGATTGAGACTAAAGACTCTATTCAAAAAACGCGTCAAGTTCTCAAATTTGTACACTTTTACAATGATTCTATAAGTTTTATTAAAACATTAGAGTTCAAAGACTATGAAAATGAGATTAAAGAATTCATTATAAAACAAGGTCAAATTTTAGATATACACAGATGCTCAGTTGATGCAACCAAATTAGAAGAATTTCATTATTTCCAATTATTATATATGGAATACTGTAAAGGGATTAATTTTTCACCACCTTTTGTTTGCTGTCGTTGTGCCCAGCCTTTAATTTCTGAGCGTTTAATTTCAGTGCGCTTAAGGAAATGCGGCCATCACTCTCATAAGGATTGTTATGACAAATGCATATTCTGTATTGATCCTTACATACTGAGAAAAGATATGCTATTGCTTGAATAATCTTAAGATATTCTTATCTAAATTATATTTTTTCTATATTTTTTCATTCTAGTAATCTGCATTATGTGATTATATTAAAAAGGAATGAAATCCTGTACTAAAGAATCCAATAATACTTACAATAAAACCAAATCTAATTCCCTAGAAGCTATTGCCTCAACACTGNTTGAATAATCTTAAGATATTCTTATCTAAATTATATTTTTTCTATATTTTTTCATTCTAGTAATATGCATTATGTGATTATATTTAAAAAAGAATGAAATCCTGTACTAAAGAATCCAATAATACTTACAATAAAACCAAATCTAATTCCCTAGAAGCTATTGCCTCAACACTGCATCAAATTTCAAGTTGGAAATCCAAACATTTTCATAAACGCACTGACAGAACAGAATCATTTCCAAACTCTTCATATCTTGTTTACTCCTTATCACTTTCCCCAAACAATAAATTCTTAGCTATTGGTTCAGCAGAAAAATCAATAAAAGTGTGGGACATTGAGTCTATGTCTGAAGCATTTATACTAAAAGGGCATTTTAGCTGTGTATTTTCAGTATCATTTAGTAATGATAGCAGCTTATTAGCAAGCGGCTCTGCAGATCAATCAGTTAAAGTGTGGGATGTTAAAAAAAAAATTGAAAAATTTGCTTTTCTTGGTCATGAAGGAGCTGTGAAATCTGTTTGTTTTAGTCCTAACGGAAACTATATTGTAAGTGGGTCTGAAGATTGTAGAGTTATTCTTTGGTGTATGATTGCAGAAAGTGCTTATAAAGTTTTACATGAATGTGCAGATTGGGTGTATAGTGTAAAAATTAGCAATTCAAAGAATTTTATATGTTTTACTACTGCGGTTGATGTTTACTTGTGGGATTTTGTAACTGAAGCCAAAATTATTCTCAATGATTCCATAGATCCAATTTGCATCAGTAACTGCGGTAATATTATAGCAGCAAGCACTTCTAATTTTTCAATAAATATTTTTTCAAGACCATTTATTAGGTCAAAAGTGCTAACTTCTCATAAAGCATGCATAGTCAGCATAACAATTTCTTATAATTCTCTTTTTCTTGCAAGTTCTTCATCTGATAGCATTATAAAAATTTGGTGCCTTACTGAAAAAAATATACTTTGCAATATTGATTGCAGCATACTATATACTGCATTGGCATTTTCTGTAGACGGGATATATCTTTTTGGTGGGTCTTACGATAATAAAGTAAACCGTTGTATTACTGCAATAACTTTATCGAAAAATAGTAAATTTTTAGCTTCTAGCAGTGAAGATTCAAGAATTAAAGTATGGGATTTATGGAATAATAAAGAGTTTTGCCACTTAGAAGGCCATCTTCTAAAAATCAATTTTCTTCTATTTAATCCTGAAATCTCATATATTATATCATCCTCAAATGACTGCACAATAAAACTTTGGGATTTAAAAACTCAATCTTTGCATTCAACCTGCTATGGTCATAAAGGTCCAGTTCTATCTATGCAATTCCTTTCTTCCAACACTATTCTAAGTAGTTCTGAAGATGGGACAATAAAACTTTGGTTATTACCATCTTGTTCATATCTTAAAACAATCTTCTCAAACATATTCAAAATCACATCCTTATCCTTATCCCCAAATTCTAATATCCTTGGATTGGGAACATACCAGCATACCAAATTTTGGAACCTTATCCTTATCCCCAAATTCTAATATCCTTGGATTGGGAACATACCAGCATACCAAATTTTGGAACCTTGAAAAAAATATTCAAAAAAAATCTTGGCTTAAGCATGAAGACTGGGTAACAGCCCTTTGTTTTTCAAATTGTGGGAAAAATATTGTTTGTGGATTGCAAAATGGTATATTTAAAATATGGAATTTTAAGATAAAAACTGAGATTTGGAGATGCAAAGGGCATAAAGAAGGGATTAAATCAATAATATGTATAAGTAATAAGGTCATGGTGACTATACCAGAGAAAGGATTTGGAAAAATGTGGGACTTTGCTCAAAAATGTGAAGAAAAAGCTGATTTAGAATCAGGACTTTGTGTTATATATGATAATAAAACGTCTTGGATTATTTATGGATGTGAAGATGGCAGCGTAAGGATATGCAAAATACGAAGAAATTATGCTGATAGTAAGTATAGAAAGCATGAGAGAAGATCTTTTTCAACTGATAAGACTAGAGAAAACATTAGAGAGTTGACGATTGATAGGGAATTTAACTCAGGCCCCTGCAGCTTTTTATCATTTTATTCAGCCTTTTGTGCAGTTTGTGATTTTTCTTTTGATAACATTAATGAAGATATGTGTAGAGTTAGGATTGGCAAAAATCAGTACACTCTTTTGCATTTCATAGCATTTAATGATATTAATGAACCATTAAAAAGGCTTTTAGAAAAGAAAAAAGTTGTTATTTTACAGGATGCATACAAAAAAAGTCCACTTTTTTATTCTATAATATATAAAAATGATAAAATAACAGAACTATTGCTGAAAAATCTAGCTTCTTTTAGTCCAGATATTGAAGATCCTGACTATTTTACTAGCTTTCATTCTGTAAGTTATGATTTTGCTATGATTCTACGCTGCTCCTCAATTTATCTTAATTTTTTTTTACAGAATTCAATAGCAATTCATAGTTTTTATGAATTATCAGGGGAGATTAAAGCGAAATATTTTATAAAACCAACGCTTGCATTTGAAACTGAAGATTTCATCAGGGAATACTCTGATTTAGCCAAAAAAACTATTAGTGTACAATTAAGTCCTATTATGTTTTGCTTAACTCCAGGCTCAAAACATAGTTTAAAACTCATGAAATCTCTTATAAATATAAAAGATCCTCATGCTTTATCAATTCCAGTTATAAAATTGATCATTTCCATAAAATGGAACAGTTTAAAAGTTATTTTTTATATTCCATTATTATTTTCCATATTATCTATAGTGCTTCTCCTAAGGTTCTTTACAAATAGATCTTTATCTTTACTTATAAGATACACTTTTACAAGCATTGGCTCTGTTATTTCTGTAAAGTTTTATAAACCAATATTTCGAAAATACTCTTTTGTATGTTTTTTTTTATGCTGTATGATAATTATTGTTGTTTGGACTATTTTTATGTGTATTCGAGATATGATTTTTAATAATATTGATAGATTTTATAATCTATTGTGCTTATTGAATAGTTTTTTGTTTGGATACAATATTGCAAATTTGCCAAACATAAAATTTGCATTAAGAAAAGCCTTTTACTATGGTTTTTTATGTCCTTTTCTTCAATGGATAGCTATAATACAGAAGATAAGCTTAATTTTTATTTTTACAGGTATTACAGCATTTATATTTTTAAGAATGCTAACAATTTTAAATCAAAGTCCGATAATTTTTATAAGAATCTATGCCATAGAAGAAGTTTCATTGATGAGATTTGATTTTTATTCAAAGTTTCACCTAGTTTTTACTTTAGCGCTTTATATCTTGTCTAATTTATTAAAGTGCCAAATAAAATCTTACAAAAAAAAGTATATAAATTATGCGAAGTCACAAAAATATATAGAAAAACTGAATTTTTTTTACAATTTAGAATGCCTTCTTACTCTATTTTCTCCTGAGAATCGTTATTACCATATCTTTTTCTTATTTTTAAATAATTCTAAATAAATTTTAATTTATAATGATATATAATAATGAAAGGCATCATCCAGAGATTTATTCAAAAAAAATATTTATGTTAAAGTTTATCCAGATGTAAATAACTTCATTTCAAATGTTTAATTTTAATAAATTATTTTTTACTGTAACAAAAAACTCATATAGCTTTATATAATATAGTTTTATACAAATTATTGTTAGCTTCAGCTTAAGCTTTTCTAATCATTTTTTTAAAATATAAAGATTGCTTTGACAAACAGATATAAATTTATAACCAAGCTGTTATGAATCACATTATAACAGTCTAATAAATGAATAAACTTAAAAATGTGTTGAAGATAGTTTTATAGTTAAATAACCTAAAATATTATATTCAAGATTCTAAGACAAAAATTTAAAGGTTAGTATTTTGCTTTAGATTTTTTCATAAATACCTATTTAAGAGTTAATAGTATGTTGAAAATTATTTTTCCCTACTTATAATATTGAATGAGTTTTAGACTCTAATTTCTTAGCTTGTATGCATTTTAGAATGTATTAAGCTATTATTTTTAAATCTTGCAACTAAAAATTTTTGCATAAAAAAAATATGTAAATTGGTTACTTATAATTATTCCTAAATGATCTGCTTATTAGAAAATATATACTATTGAAATTTTCTCAGTTGATATAAATATACTATAAATTAAACAAGCTATTCCTCTTTATAAAGCTTTCTTTCAAAAATCGATGAAAGTTTGTATAATTTTTTAAGGAGCTCATATGAGGTTATATATATTTTTTCCTATGCAATTCTTTTCGCTTCTGATTATAGTTCGGAATGGAAGAAACGAATATAATATTGCAATTTTAAGCATATTTTGATTGTTTTCGTATTTTCTAGTTTGGTGAGATTGAAATTCCACATACACTCTGTGCATATCCCTCATTGGAATCTCTGTAATAAAATGATTTCATATTGCATGTAATATTGTTTAATAATAATGCATATTCTCTAAAATCTGATCTTTTATCAGATTCGCATCAAACTATGCATAAATATTAGGACCTATAATTCCTTCAATCAGCTTTTGAAAATTTCATCTTTTCTAAAATTAAACCCATAATCAAAGACCATAATGAAAAATATATAATCTTTCGCCTTGACCTTAATCTAATAACTGCTTATATTCTAAAAAAATAAGGTTTAGCTATAGCAATATTGCTTTGATAGTTTTCGTTTTTCCCTGTTTAATAAAAATGGGTAGTGGAGCATCTAATGAAAAGCCGAAATACGCAATTGAAGTTAAAGAATCAGCTATTCCAGGGAGTAGCCCAATTTATAGGAATCCAATATCTCGACCTGACTTAAATTCAGAGCCTCCATCCAAAGCTAAGAATTTGTATGAAAACTTTCTAAATGGATATAGGAAATTTCCTAATAGACCTTTCCTTGGAACAAGGGAGAATTTTGATGGGAAATTTGGCGAATATAAATGGAAATCTTATTCAGAAATCCACGACATGGCCATAAGAATTGGTTATGCTCTTGACAATCTAAGGATTACTGAACCAAATGAAGATGGAAACTCATTCGCAGGTATTTTTTCAAAAAATCGCTATGAATGGCTAGTAGTTGATTTCGCCTGTATGTCTCAAAGTATTACATCAGTTCCAATGTATGATATCCAACAAGATGATACAATAAAATTAATTACCGAGCAAACTCAAATGAAAATAATGTTTACATCTCAAGACTTAACAAAAAAGTTATGCTCAATGAAAAAAGCAGGGAAGTTAGATCAGCTAATTTATGTTGTGCAGTTTGAAGAGCCTAGTGAAAGTAATTTAAATGAATGTGCTGAGGTGGGGTTAAATTTTTTTTCATTTCAAAGCCTATTGCAAATGTGCGATAAAGGTATTGAACATCCACCTAGACCTGAGACACTTTTTACTATATGCTATACAAGTGGGACCACTGGGATAGCTAAAGGGGCGATGATAACTCATGGGAATATGATTGCTTCTATTGGATCAGCTCATGAAAGTGATATTAGTTTAAGTGAAGAGGATATGCATATATCGTATTTGCCTCTAGCTCACCTTATGGATAGGTTTGTTTGCAATTATTTGGCAGGGATAGGAGGGAGTATTGGTTTTCACTGTGGAGATATTTTGAAACTTAAAGAAGACCTTGCTGAATTAAAACCAACAGTTTTTATTTCTGTTCCGCGGCTGTTCAACAAGTTCTATGATGCAATAAGTCAAGCGTTCAATTCAGCCACAGGGATAAAGGGTGTTCTGATTCGTAAGGCCATAAACCAAAAGTTAAAAGCTTATGAAGAAAGTGGATGTCTGGCTCATGCAATATATGACAGGCTCATTTTTAATAAAGTTCAAGCAATACTAGGAGGCAGAGTCAGGCTTCTTGTAACAGCATCAGCCCCATTATCAGCTGAAATCATGAGCTTTTTCAGAATAGTCTTTAGTTGTCCATTTATGGAAGCATATGGACAAACTGAATCTTGTGGGGCCAGTTTTCTTACTCATAGGCTAGAAAAAATTTCAGGGTCTGTAGGTGGGCCTACAACAGTAACAGAATTCAAGCTTGTCGATGTACCTGAAATGGATTATCTCACTTCTGATATAGATACAAATGGAGAATCTGCACCTAGAGGAGAAATTTGCTTAAGAGGTTCGGCAATATTCATAGGCTACTATAAAGCACCACAACTTACTTCTGAAGCTATTGATCATGATGGATGGTTGCATACTGGAGATATTGGAGTTTTGTTACCAGGAAAAAGAGCATTAAAGATCATTGATAGGAAAAAAAATATCTTTAAACTTTCTCAAGGTGAGTATGTTGCTGCAGAAAAGCTGGAAAATATATTTTCTAAGAGTCCTTTTGTATTGCAGATATTTGTTTATGGAGATTCGCTTAAAGACTATCTTGTTGCTGTTGTTGTTCCAAATGAGGAATTTGTTAGGAAAAAATGGGCTAGTGATAATGAATATGGGGCTGATGCTGATTTTTCAATTATGTGTAGAAGTGAGAGGCTTAAGAAAGATATACTTGCGGATCTTGGGCAATTCGGAAAACGTGAGTCGCTTTTTGGGTTTGAATTTGTGAAAAAAGTTCATCTTGAGCCGATACCGTGGACACCAAGTGACTTTCTGACCCCAACGCAAAAACTTATGAGATATAAGCTTAAAATTCAATATAAGGCTGAAATTGATGCCTTATATAGTAATCCATTAAACACTTAATTACAGAACTTAGATTAATAATTTTATTGCCAAGCGTAAATATTACGAAATTAAATAATACCTTTTAAATTTTAAGCTAATAAATTATGCTAATCACACTATTATATCAGCTAAAACCCCTTAAAAATATTTTAATTCTTATAACCTAAGAATATTATGTAATAGTTACTTTCTCATAAAGTTTCCATCCTAATAAATGGTAAAAAAAAGAGACCTGAAAAAAATTGTAGAAGAACTAACTGCTTGGAATGAGACAATAAAATACCCTCAGAATCCAAAAACCTTAGAGCAATGTTGGGCTTACAATTTAGAGCAATCAATGGAAAAAAACAAAATTCAAGGACCTTTGGAAGCAAATGATCTAGCTCGAGTTCGCAATGCTACAGTTGAAAATTTCTTAGAAGCCAATATCGAAGCTATAAAAGCATTACTAAGTGATCAAGTCGAACAAGAAGCTGGAAAACTAATACAAATTCTTTCAGTAAGTGCAAATTATCAAGAGTTCTTTGGAAAAATACAAGACTTTTTAACAGAAGCTTATGAAAGATTATCAGAAATACATAGAAATTATATGGGGAATGAAGAGATTTTGAATGGCTTTAATGAAGTTCTTAGTAGTTTGGATGAAAAAGTGGTTGAAGCTTGCAAAGTTGCTAAGCCTAATCTATTTATGTCTATGGATGCAAAAATCAGAAGTTATATTGATGAAAGATATAAAGCAAGTGATGAAATAACAAACTCAGTGCTTGGTTTGACAAGTAAGGAGCAATATACGAAAATAATACTCTTATGCGGACAAGAAAGTGAAAAAGTTGCCAGCTTCACTTTAGAAAGCTATCATATTTTCCCTAGTGTATTATTGAATTTGTATCAAAATATGATTAAGAATCGTATTACTGAGCATTGGATGCAAGCTCGAGATGAGGAATTCGAAAAACTTGAGTACAACTTTTCAATATTTCTTGACACAATCCTATTAAAAATCCAACACAAAGAACTTGCAGCTTTTGACAAAACATTATGTAGTCAATATTGTAGAGAAGCTTTAATTGATATAGCATTGTCTGTGTTTCCTAAAGGGATTGAGTGGCCAAATTATTTATGTGATGAACTAATAAAGGTTTTGGACCTTGGCGAAGATTTAGATTATCAAGGAAAAGTTGGCATTAAAGATAATCTTGATATGAATGTGCAGAAATTTTTAGAGAATACAGATCAAGTTGGTCGATTTTTTACTATAGTTAGTCTAGTATTAGTGATTTCTGGAGCGTATTCAGGGTTTATTTTTGAAACAATAGAAAGGAGATTTGAAGCTCAAGGTCGAGAATGGATAAGGAATATTTTGGATGCAGCTTTTGATAGAAAGTATGAGAGCATATTAGGAATTCATCCAAAAATGACTGAATGGAGTTTAGTTTTGATTACTGAAAGGAAAATTGTGGAGCAGATACCATCTTGGGATATTGAAGAAGATGTGATTAATATGACTGATTATATCAGAGAGGAGTATTCAAAAAAATGCAAAAACTTCGCTGATAAAATTGAGGACCTTTCTGAAAAGCCCAACCGCAATAGATATTTTAAAGGTGCCTTATCTTTAACATCAAAACTAGCAAAATCAATTCTCCCATCAAAAAAAATCAAAGAATTTTCCCTTGAACTTATAAAAAATGTATCATCCCTAAGCACAACAATAGTTGTCTCAGGCTGGCTTTCTCAAGAGGATAACATGTGGGATTCATGGGCTGGTCTAGTTAATTACAAATTCCAAGGAAATACATATGCTCTTAGATGGGACTCGGGCACTGAGAAAAAAATGGTAAAAAAAGAACTTTTTTCGACTATTTTAAATACAATTGGGGTCATTGTAGCAGCACCTATTGTAAAAGTTGCTCATTTAGCTATGCTGTACAGAAGCAACCCTTTTAAAAAAAGAGCTAAAAAAGCTGAAACAACAGGTTATGTTCTTGCAGACCTTATAGCTTCTAAAAAATTAGGCAACGCTTGCATATCACTTGTTGGATTTTCATTAGGAACTCGGGTAATTTTTTTCTGTCTTCAGCGTCTAATTGAGCTTAATGTCAAAGTCCATGATGTACTTTTACTTGGAGGAGCTGCACCTTGTGATATAAAATTATGGGAAGATTGTAAAAAAGTTGTTGGAGGAAGACTTATAAATACATATAGTAAGACTGATAAGATACTTTCAAGATTATATGCTATATCGCGTCTTGAAAAAGCTATAGGAAATTATCCAATAGAAATTGAGGGTGTTGAGAATTATGATGTTACTGATGAAGCTAGTGGGCATTTGATGTATAGAGAATGTTTGGATAAGGTTTTAGAAAAAGTTGAATATAATATTAAATAGATTGATTTCTATACAGACTTTACAATAATTATTAAATTTTGGTGGTTTTATTAGATTTTTTTTGAAAATATAATCATTGAGTTTTAAAGAGTTATGTTTAGTTTTTTGAACTTGTTGATAATTAGCTTATGTTTTACTTAATATCATGATTATACTTTTGATATATAGTTGTCATTCATAATAGGATATAAGCCAAGTTTTAATGTAAGATTTTATGATTCAGAAATTAAATTATTGCTTTCAACTAACTCTAATTCAGTTATTTTTGTGATTCTTGTGAAAACCTATCAAAACTACCTATCATTATTACTATATCAAATTACTATACTCAAAAATTACCATTATAAAAATTATCACCACCAAAATTCAAGACCAAATCATCAGTAAGAAAGCTACCATAACCAATTACCACTGAAAAATTACCAATAAAATGTTCGAAGACTCAAATGGCAAATTTTTAATGCAAGTCCTAGATCAAAGTATTCTGATCATCTTATCTGCAAATCTTGCAGGAAAATATCTTAATTTACATTAAAATATCAAATGATTATGATAAAAAAGCAGCATCACTTAAAGCAATAACAGTAATTAGAATTAAAATAAATTTACTCTCATCAGAAGTGCTTATTGAAATGCGTAAAAAATAAGCCTTGTGCTTACTCGCTTTATTTATAATTTTTGTGATTAAGGATATTTACTTATTTCTCAAAACAAAATTGCAGACTCTATCATTCAATAAACAAAAATTCTTTAATATAACTTCTTTTACTAAAATAATATCTAATTATTTTACTTTTTAAATCTCCTAAATCACTCTACAACCTACCAGCGACAAAAATCCTCATCAAGCTATTCTATTTATTCTACCTATAACTAGTTTTGCTTTTCTTAAAACACTTGCGACAAAGTTCTCCAGTCGCCAAATATCCAGACCCATAGCAATGTTTGCATTGATCAACCCATCCAGGATAACAACTAAAGTAATCATTTTCCTTAGGTTTTTCAGCATGAGGTGCATTATAACCATATGGATAAAAAGTTGAAGGTGGTGGTGGAGGTGGAGGTGGGTGATAATGACCATATTCTTGACCATAATTAAAGTGAGTTGGTGGTGGTGGAGGAGGATGATGAGGGTGATGATGCGGGTAATAAGGCTTGAAATAGGCAGGAGGTGGTGAAGGATAATGAGGTGGATGATGCAAATGAGATGAATCTTGAGGATGTAAAGGATATTGAGGTGGATGCGAATGATGCAAAGGATATTGAGGGAAATGTGGATAATGAGGATAAGGGTGATGGTAAGGCAGTGGGGGGAAATACGAATAGCAAGGCGATGCTGAATAAGGAGGGTGATGATAATTATAATGGGCTGGCATATGAGGATAGCTTGGGTAATTATATGAATCTTGATTGTGATGAGCATAATCATAGCTTTGACCTTCATAAACAAAATGAGGCATTGGATAGTTGTAGCCTTGCTGAGAGTCAGGCAGATAGATGTATAAGGGACCTGAAGGTTCAGTTTGTCCTGTACATAATGAGCATACAGGCTCGTGGGCTGGCTGAACAACTTTAGGTATATGAGTGGTCTCAATTAAATTATCTTGCTTTTCTGACTTTGGTTCATTGACTATAGGCTTTGGTGGATCTTCTTGAGTCTTAGTTGGCTCTGGTGGAGGAGATTTATTTTCATGATCAGAAGGAGACTTTGACATATTTTATTAGTATTCTATATTTAATCTTTTGGAAGCTTGGAAAAGTAGTTATAAATTTCAGTTGCAGAACCGTTAAATTTTATGTATGCAGAGAGGAAAATGCTATAGGGTATTTTGTGGCGATTTAGGCTGCAGCAGTCTTCATAGATAACTTGAAGTTGGTTTTGAGAATTGTTGTTGATTAGGAACGCGATTAGTTCTTTGGAATTACCTTTGTGAAAGACTAGTAAATCCAAAACCTCTTTTTCACTTATCTCTTTCTTGACAATTTTTTTACATTTCTCCACAACACTCTTAAATTTTTCCACTATCCCATTTTGCAAAGCTTTTTCCTCCAATATCCCCACATCATAAAATTTCCTCGCATTTTTATTAGTCGACACAACTATGTTCCTTTTGATTAAAAGCGGCTCTTCTACTTCAGGTGTTTGAAAAGTCCCAGGTTTTGTTATACTCAATGAGAAATTTGTCCCTATTTTAGACGACGTTTGCATTGAAAGCCATATAAGTCTTAAACCATCAGGTGTTGAGTCGAATTTCAGACCATCATTAAGTGCTTGAGCCCAATATTCAGTTTTATAATATTCGCCAGGATGGCTTTCTGTATAAGATATGAGTTTTTGAGTTTCTTCTTGTGAGAGTTTTTTAACAAAATTGTTCCCAGTGATTTTCACTACAATATTAGGCCGGGTTTTTGAAAACACACACCTCGGACGCTTAGTTGGTAAAAGAAGCGAAGGCTTTGGATTCATAATTATAATAAACTTTATATCCATAAGTACCAAAATATCCCCAAAATGCCATCTTCCTATATAACTTTTATCTCTATTCTAATATTTCTTAGGGGACTTCGGGGTAACTTCATCAAGGAATTCAGAGTACGACACTCTGCCATCCTTATCCTTATCATACCTATCCATCAAGCTCTCCACATCTTTCACCGTAGCGAAAATCCCGTGTTGTTCTAGTAGCCCTTGGAACTCATCATAGGTTATATACCCATTTCTATCTTTATCAACAGCTTGAAAAGCTTCATGCATACTAAAAGAAGGTCTTCGGGCAAGTCTATGCCTTAAGCTTTCAGCTACATTTTCAGTCTCTAAATGTAATCTTAACACTTTTGTAAGTTTATAAAGTGTATCTGTATTAAATACCCTTCTTCTTTCGCTTCTTGTAACATTAGAAGCTGTTCGACTACTCATGATTCTCATATATTCAGGTTCTTTTGGTGTAAAAAGCTTACCGAATTCACTATAGGTTAGCTTTCTGTTGTTTAGTGATGAAAAATGTTTGAAGAGCAAAGTTATATTTTCACGTAATGGTCTTAGGCCAAGTTCAATTAGAGTGTCTTCAAAGTCATATTCGCTGACATAGCCAAGATCTTTAACGTCAAACATCTGAAATGAGTCAATAAGGGTAAAGTCAGAACATAAGGCGATATCTTTTTTAGACCCATTCAAGTCTCTTTCAAGATTGATCTGCTGTGAAAAAATGCTCACCAGTTCTGATTCTTCAGATACAGTCAAAGGTGATCTGTTAGGCGAAGCCCTTGTTGGTGACATTTTCGAAGGAGAAGTCCTTGTAAACGAGCTCCTCATAGAAGTATCATTCTGATAAAAAGATGTCCCTGATCGATTTGGACTATTTCCTGATCTTCTCAATGGTGAGCTATGGCGAACTGGACTCCCTCTACTCGGTGACCTTCTATTAGGACTACTAGCCCTAGGCTCCTGAGGTCGGATTGTATCAGACCATTCTGAATAGCTAAGTCTTTCATCTCCATCAATATCCATTCTTCTAAGAATCGCATCAACATCATCATCAAAAACAACTTTCCCATTCCTCCTCAAAAAATTGTATATTTTTTCTCTAGTTAAAAAGCTTGAACTAGGATAATCTATAACAGAAAATCCAGATACTATAGAAAAATCATATCTTGAAGCTAAATCTCTTTTAGATATCTCAATTTTTCTTTGAAAAGTAAGTTCTTTTTCAAACAATCTGGCTAATAAGAATTCTACATCAAAAGATAGTCTTAAAGATGGGACTCTTTGTTGGGCAAGGTCTCTAAGATTGATATTTGTCGATGGGAGGACTAATTGATGAAATTCAACAAGGACTAGTCTCCCATCTGAATCACTATCATACTGTTTGATCAAAGATAAGACCTCTTGGGAAGTATATGTAATACGGTTTCTATCTAGGAACTCTTGTAAATCCAGATAACTGATAAAGCCAAGAGATAGGCGGTCTAAAGATTTAAAGGTGGAATAGGGTTCAAAGTCTCGGTTCTCGCATAAACTGATTCTAGAAAGCTCGACTTCTTTTTCCCCTTCAGCTATGGAAGCGATCACATCTGCAAGTTTTTTTTCTGTTTCTATACTTAAAGATCCCATTTATTGGTAAATTAAAATTCAGTAAATGGGGAAGAATTTTATAGTAATTTGAGGTAAATTGTTTGATTTGGAGATATGTAGGAATTATTAGGATGAGATTGAAATTAAACGATTTTTTTTATAGAAAACCCAGGGATTTTGAAGGATTTTTATTGATGCTTTGCCAGCTGCTTATATCTGATTCAATTAATATTGGACTAGGGATTTTTTTCCGATTTAGCATATCACATTTTAAAGACAGAGGTTTCTTTATTATTATCCAAATATAAAATTATTTTTCGATTGATTTAAGTTCATAGGACAATATTTGTTTTTGAAAATTGTTGTGGTGAATAAATAAGTGATTGGAGGATATGGGGCTTAGCTGATGAGATTATGATATAGATTTAATGTTTAAAATGTTGTTAGTTTATGTAAGCTTTCTAAATCTACTTTCCATGTTTATTTTTGCGGATCCTATCCAGCCTAAGGAACTTATAATATAAAAATGAATGGAAATTACTCTAGAAAGCGGTCAAGAAGCAGATCTCCTGACGGGGCGAAACTCTACGTGAAAAACCTCGGGCTTCACTACACCCAAGAAATGCTCAAAGATCAATTCGAATCCTATGGGCGGACGAAAGAAGTGAAAATTATCAGAAAAGGTTCAAACGGTCAGCCACTAAGGGACTATTTGTATGGCTTTGTCCTTATGGAAACCTATGATTCAGCTAAAGCAGCTATGGAAGAACTCAATACCAAAGGCATGACCATAACTTTCAGTAAAGAAAATCCTCACAAAAACCCTCCGGTGCCAACAATACACCTACCAAAACCCCCAGTAAATGAACAAATGCCTAATATGCAATCATTCCAAGATAACGCTCAAGCGACTAATATAATGCTTCTTAATAATGCAAATCCTAAACCTGGACAAGCTATGGACCAAGGTATGCTTGAGCGTCTTCTATCAGAACATCAACCTTCATGTTTATGTATTTCAGGAGTCCCTGAGTTTTTCAAGAGCTTTTTTATGGTTAGAGAAGTATGGATTGGAAATATTTCCCCAGCAACAGACAAGCAATTGCTTTATGATGCTTTTAAGAACTATGGGATTATAGAGGGTATCGAGATGTTTTCATCTAAAGGCTTTGCTTTTATCAAATATCGTAAAGTTGTATGTGCGACTAGAGCTTATGAACTTGCAGATGGAATCATTGTTGACGGAAGACCAGTCAAGGTAGCTTTTGCCGATCCTACACGACGAATTGACATAGTTGGAGACTCTTTATCCCCAGAAAATCCGAATTTCAACCCAATTGATGACGATAATTTTAAGAACTTGTTTTTAGGGTACTCTCATTCTGCTGTGGTTCCCCCAGAAGCCAAACTTCGTGAAGTTTTTTCTAGATACGGCCGAGTTAAAAGGATTTCAATAAGACAAGCGACTTCAACAACCCGGCCTTATGCTTTTGTAGACTTTGAAAAAGGAGAACAAGCAAGTGAAGCTAGAAAAAAATTGTATATTGAAGACAATGATGGAACTAGAAGGAAAGAATTAGGAGACCCAGCTTTAGAAATTTCTTTTAAGAACACGAATAATATTGTGTCTAAGAATGGAGTTAAA
>MPUH01000900.1:0-30199 GCA_001970955.1 Stentor coeruleus | reverse complement strand
TCATAATGATTTAGATGCTGTTACAACATATACTTTATTGCAAACACATGGGAGAATTGATGACTGGGTTTATTTTGCTGAACTTAAAGGTAACTTTGAAATGGTGATACTTCATCATATGAACCAACAAGAATTCGCTATAGCTTTAGAAAAACTTGAACATGTCGATCCTTTATCAAGAGAAAATCTTCTTTATAGGTATTCACCATTGTTTATGCAAAATGAACCTAAGAAAACTGTTGAATTACTTACAAAAACTGCAAGGGAGCGCCATGGGATTTTAGACTTAAAAAGACTTATTCCTGGTTTACTTAATGTTCCTGCTGATTTAAGGGCTTATGCGATTGAATTTGAATTGTTTTGTGTACAAGGGTTGCAAATGAAAGACAAAAGTTTACACAATCTTCTTATTTTCCATCTAGCTGAAACCAGACCAACACTACTTCTTGAGTATTTACAAGAGGAAGAAGGAAAAAGTGTTTTATGTTTTGACACAGATTATGCACTAAGTGTTTTTAAATTAAACAATTGTATTGAGGCTCTTATTTTTTTATATGGTATGCTTGATTTACACTCTGAAGCTGTTACAATAGCTTTAGAACATGGAAAATTCGATCTTGCTAAAGAAAATGCTCAGAAACTTGANTTACAATAGCTTTAGAACATGGAAAATTCGATCTTGCTAAAGAAAATGCTCAGAAACTTGAAAGCATTGATGAAAGCCTAGCAAGAAGAGTTTGGTTGAATATAGCTATTTTCCTAGTTAAAAACTCGGAAATTGAAGCAGCGCTTGATATAATGCATGAATCTAAACTTGTTAAAATGGAAGATCTCCTTCCGTATTTTGATGATAAAGTGAGCATTTATAATTTCAATAATGAACTTTGCAAAGCGCTCAATAGGTATAAAGAAAGTATTCATGAATTAAAAGAAGAACTTGAGGCTTCAACAAAAAATAGAGAAGTTACTAAAGATGATATTTTAATGGCAAAGCATGGGTATATAGAAGTAGAAATACTTCAACTTTGTGAAATTTGTGGTAAATTTGCAGTATTAAAGAGTTTTTATATTTATCCTTGTGTTCATGCATATCATAAAGAATGTTTAATTGAAGTTCTTTTACCAGTTCTTGAACTTAGAGATTTTGTTAGAGCTAAGGAAGTGAAAACAATTTTAGATAAACTTAATACAGTTAAGACAAATGAATGGGAGTCTCATCCTTTAGAAGAAAAACTTGATAAACTCTTAGCCCCTTTATGTTATTTTTGTAGCCCTTGGTTCATAGAGAGTATTCGTGATAGTATGCTGGATGATGCTTTTGAGATAGAAAGTTGGAGCATAAATTAATCATAATTATTAGATTAAAATTCCTATTTCAGGAATGATAATAGGGTAACTAAGGCTTAAAGGTTTTTATTAGTTTTTGATATAAAAAGATTATAATAGATAACTTTTTTTTTTTGAAATATTTAAAGATTTACAAGGCTAATTCAAAAGAATTTGATTTTGATATAAAACACAGAATTATTATTTTTGCTAATTTTGATTGTATTATTACTATTTATAATCTAATAAATAATGGGTTATAAAAATATGGAAAGAATTGAATGATGACATATATGAACGCTTTCTTATAAAGTGCTGATACATTGCCTACTGATTTTTATATGTATTATGATGAAGTTTTATCTGTCAATCCACTGATTATGATGATTAATTGTCTGAATTTTTAATTCTGTTTAAGTAAATATATATCATGGGTAGCATCCTCCGCTGAAACAAACCATTATTTTTGCTGATAAAGCATTCAAACTTTACTTTTACATCTCTGCCTGTTATCCTGTCTTTTTTTTCTTACTTTTTTTTTTACCACCCTTATTTCTAATCTTATAAATCATCCAACCACGCATTAGATTTCTAACTTTTTTATATCATAACAATAGCTCACTGTTATTAATACATTAAGTTTCTATATCATCTAACTAATCAGCAAATCTTAATTATCTTACATTTAACACTTAAAAATTATTATCGAATTACCATAATCTAATCAGTCTATACGCTGATATTTGAAATATTAACAATTTTTAACTAAATTCTTACGAGCTGTTGCGATTGCTTGGGCTCTTTTTACTTCAAGTTCTTTTATTTTTTCAGCAATTTCATTACTCATATTCTTATAAAGTTCTTTTTTTAAGCTTTTCATAACATCACAATCTACCCCTTCTATTTCCATAAGATACTCACGATATTTCTCTTCAATGTCTTTACGTACAGNCTTTTCAGCAATTTCATTACTCATATTCTTATAAAGTTCTTTTTTTAAGCTTTTCATAACATCGCAATCTACCCCTTCTATTTCCATAAGATACTCACGATATTTCTCTTCAATGTCTTTACGTACAGAAGTTTTTTCTTCAACAAATACTTCCATTATTCTTTCAACCTCAGCTTCAAATTCTTCAACTGGACTTGGTTTAGCTTCTCCTCCACTTTTATCACACTGGCTCATTTCTTGTTTCTTCATAAAAATTCTTTTATCACTTCTTGTTTTTTTCCTAAGTTCCAACCTTGAGAATAATGATTCCGACTGAGCTTTAAAGCTTTCAAATATTTTTCTAGATAAACTTGTTGATTCTATATTATGATTTTGAAGGACTTTTTCACAATTACGATCTAAAGGGAGTTTTGTTGTATTAATTGAAGATTTAGGAGAGAAATCTATATGTTTAATTGGAAATGTGGAACAATCTGATAAAGATCTGGTTAAAACTGGTGTTGAATTTTTTGGGCTAAGTAATGAAAGGACTTGAGGACGAGAAAGCAACCATTGGAGACGTTCTTGATAATATAAATGTTTTGGATTTTTTACTGATTCGTAGAATTCAATAGCTTCAGTATAAAGATCCATTAGTTTCTGAACTTTGTTAATAGTGCAGTTAAAATTAATTTCAGCTTCTAGATCTACAACTTCTTGGGCAAATGTAATCCTAACTTCTGACTCTTTATCACATACCTTTTCTGAACGTCTCCTACCAAATAAGATATTCATTATATAACGATAATTTTCTATGTAAATATTATTTAATACTTAACTGACTATAAGAGATAATTTTAAGATTACTAAATAATCATCAAAAATATAATGTATGGAATCACTGAAGAATATCCTCTTCATAGCATACATGTTATAGGGTTTCATCATAAACAAGGAAGCATATTAGAATATACTTACCCAGAAGGAAAAAACTGTGAGCTTATTTCTTATCTAGCACTTCCAGACTGTGTCCACAATGAAACAGTAGGATTTACTTAGGCGGAAACATTTTTTTTTACACTGAATCTTCAAGGTTGCATCAAACATTGTGTTTCATGCTTTCGACAAATCCCAAATGACCATGTGACAGTAGAAATGAACAGAAATTACGTTCAAAAAGCTGTGGTAATTGTATCTAATATACCTTTTTATGGTCTAATCTCTTCATATATGCAAGGTCCAACTAAGGCTTACTTTGATCAAGGAGATTTTTCTAATACTAATATACTATCTGAGGCTTTTGAATCTATAAATAGAAGCTTTACACAAGTTTCTTTATCAGAACTTTATTTAGGTTTCTCAACACGAATGCTTTTACACTTATTTAAAGAAAAAGTTTTCATGATTTTCAAATTGATTCTATTACAAGGAAGAATTATTGTGTTTTCTAAAAAACCAAGTCAGGTAAGTTCAATAATATATGCATTATTATCATTATATCCTGGGCAGCTTTGTTTTGACAGTTTGGATTATTTTCCTGATTACAAAGCATATTTAGAAATGCTTGGCCTTCCACTTAAGATATTTAATGATAACTATGTATTACATAGTTATATTTCTATATTTCAATTGTCAGAAATGGAAAAAAGTGCTTATCTTGTTGGTTGCACAAATTTAATGATTACTCAGCATCCAAGATCTAAGCCACATGCTGTAATTAATATTGACACAGGTAAAATTAAGTTTACCTTGCCTGGAAAAATGATGGACTGTGTAAAATTAAATTCAGCAGAAAGTAAGTTTATTAAAGATAGATGTAATGTAAAGATTATATAGGGAGTTGAAAGCAGCTGGAATTCAAGAGAAACATGGGAAGTTAGTGAAAATGAAATATGGAATAGAAGTCATTATAATATAATAAATGATTTCCACAATTTTTTCAAAGATAAACTGTGTAGTCTTGCGTTTGCCAGACTGAGGATGCAAGGGCAGAAAATTGATACCTTGATGAAAAGGGATAAAATGTCATCTAAAAAGTTTAAGTACTACAACTTAGATCCTGAAGAAAAAAAAGTTTCAAAATATAAAAAGTTTACAAAAGGACTTAGAAGTTCATTTATAGCAAAGTGGACAAATACTGAGAATTTTAAACAATGGTTACAAAATCATAATCCAATTTCAGCTCATTTATCAGAACATTGTGGTAAAATTTATTCAGGACAAGTTATTTCTAATGAGATATTTTATGAGAATGGGGATATATATAAAGGAGGTCTTTGTGGAGGGAAAAGAAATGGAATAGGGATTTTAACTAATAAAGACTGGAGTTATGAAGGGGAATGGAAAAACAATGTTGTAAAATTTATTTAGAAAAGTGGTAAAGGAACTTTGACAAAAAATGATGGAAGCTATATATATGAAGGAGAGTGGGATGGAGATACTCAGAATGGAGAAGGTTCTGAAATTAAAGGACGAGAAAAGTATTTTGGATCTTTTGTTAATGGGAAGTATCATGGAAACGGAATTTACATTGATAATGATTTGAACCAGTTTAATGGAGAATGGGTACATGGTTTAAGGATGGACGCAAGTCATGATTTAAAGTAAATGCATTATTAATCCATGATATTGAAATAATCAGGTTGATTTCTAAATATTATTTGATAATTGTGGCCTAATTCTTTAGAATTTTAATTACCTAAATAACTCACAATTTAATAACATCAGTGAATTAATCTTAAACCATCTAAAAAACTCCAATAAAAATATCAACACAACTTTAAATGTAAATCCAAGCCATAAGTCACTAAATTTATCTTATTTTTTAATTAAAACCACATCAATCATCAAATACCTAAATTTTTAAATCTTAACTATACTTCTCGTTTATATCTTAAAAATAATTCCTTTCTCATAAGTGAATATTCAAGCATATCAGCACATCCAGGTTGATATTGACATGCTGCCCATATCATACCCAAATAGCACAATCCCGCTTTACTTCGATTAACATCATACCAAAGTTCATCAGAATCAATTCTTGCCATATCAGCATATCTATTAACAAACTTTAATTGTGTTTCTATTGGCATTTCATCTTCAGGAATATACTTATATTTTGGTGTAGAAAAATCAAATTGAGTTTCTATTATAAAACTTGCTAAATCCACACTTGGATGTCCAAGTCCAGAATACTCATAATCGATAATCCAATATTTATTCTCTCCAACAATGATATTCCCATAAGAAAAATCGTTATGGCTAAAAATATATTCATCACATTTAGGTAAAAGATCAAACACTTCATCCCTAAAAGTTTTTATTGACTTTTTAACATTTTTTAATAAGACTGTCTCAAGTTCTGATAAGTTATTTTTATATTTAGTAGATTTTAAGAAAAAAGCTTCAGTCCAATTGTGAATATATTCAAAGATACTGTTTGGAGCAAAACCTTTATGGAGATTGTGATATGATATAAGACTTGGGATTATTTCTTCAGCACAAGAATTACAATTTTCTCGGGTTAAAGATTCTCCTAAGTATTCTTCGATACGGAAATCTTCAGATTGAAAAAAAGCTCGGGGTCCTTGACCTGATGAAGATACTAATAAGAAATTATTTCTTTCTACTTCTTTAGATATAAAATTGTTGATACCAAATTCACGATAGATTATTGGAGAGTTTTGGCAAGATGAACTGATTTTATAGATTTGATTAGTTCCACTGATGAGATGAGTTAAGTGAATTGAGTTATTTGGGATTTCATTGAAAGATGAGATGCTTTGTTTAAGCCTATTTATGATTTCATTTTCTGTGTCACTACTCATCCAATTCACTTATATATTNAAGCATTAATGACTATAATAATAAAAATTCTATTTAAAACTATATGATTTTATATAATCTTAAAGCCAGTAATTGTGTTTGGACTTTATTAATAACCTACTATCCTCTTTCCAACAACTCTGATAATTCTTTGAAATAAAATTCTAAATGTCCATCAAAAATCTAAGAATCATATTTAATACTCTATTAGACTCATTGAATCATGCAATTACAACAATCTCTACTTTTTGGTAGCTCAAAAGCAGATTCATACTCACCATCTACTTCCCTAATTCCTAACTGATTAAGTAATTCTGAATACAAATCCTCAGCCTCTTGTTCCTGTTTAGTAAGTGCCTCATTCTCATATAAATGGAAAAGAAGTATTTCTCTCTTATCAAGATTCGATAGAAATAAATTCAATTCTATTTTAAGCTTATACCTTTCATCCCCTTTATGCAAAATTGTTTGAAAAAAAGGTTTGTCAACTAGACTTAAATAATAAACATCATCTAAAGCTGAACCAAAGTAAATATATATTTCATCAAGCATAATAGATTCATTATTAACTTGAACAAACACTTTGATTTCTATATCACTTTTTAAGCTTACAGGTCCTTCAATATATTCCCCAATATCAAGATTTCGAACTTCTCCTGCTAATTCTAAAGTTATTGTCACTGGACCTAATTCGCTTTCACTTTCTAATAATCGAATTTTTCCTCGGCTTTTATCTTTACACTCAGGTATATATTTTAACCTTTCTCTCATATCCACGTTTTCTTTTAGAAGAGATGCAATTTTGGCAATCTGATTTTCTTTTTCTGAACGATTAAGAAGAATAAGAAGGGTAGCTTTATCGAGAAACTCATTAACCATGAATTTTGAATCTTGTAAGAGTTTTGTTAGGAGGATTAAAATTTGCTCATTCCTGCAATTTTTCAGGAACCAAGGGATTTTTGGGAGTTTGTTTCCGGGGTGTTTGAAATTCATGTTTTGTTTTATAATTTTGTAAAACATGCGGTAATCCTCCTCACAGTTTTCTTCTTTAGTATGTCCTTCTTCTTTCATATAAATGATTATTAAAACTAAGTTAGTATATAAATTTAGCTAAACTCTAAGTTATCTATTTATTGAATTCTCTATTTTCTTCTTGAACAGTTATGTCCATAGCTGACTTCAGTTTATTGTTTAAAGCATTTGAGAATTCGTATTTTTTCTTATAAGCCCTAGCCATACGAATATATTTAGTTGATGAAACCCAGTCCCTTGATCTTGCATAAACTAATCCAAGCTCGTAATAAAGATGCGGAATAACCCAAACTTCATCTTTAATATCATTCTCTAATAAAATCCCTTCTTGTAAAGCTTTGACACTTTGTTGTAAACGTCCCATTAATCTAAAAATAGTTCCTCTAAGCAAAAGCCATACAGCTTTTTCCTCAATTTCTTCAATAAATTCAATATCCATTGATATATGTCCAAGATACTCTAAAGAACTTTCTAACCACTCTGCTTTCAAAGTTCCAAAACTATCAGTAACATAAATAATCTCAAAAGGAAATATCTGAAATCTTCTTCTCTGTAAATACCTAGCAGCTCTTTTACTAACCCATCTTTCACTTCCATTAATATGATTAGTCTCAAGTTCTTCAAGTATAGCTTGTCCATCAGATAAATTCCCAATCATACAATTACAAACACCCATAAGAAGTCTTGTAAAAGATGTAGCATTTCCAGCAGAACAAGCTTCATTCAAACATTTAACTGCAGATGCCCATTCATGACATAAAAAAAGGACCCATCCTCTTTCAAAATTTAACCTTCCAGGAATGATATTCAAGCCAAGTTTGTTTGATTTTGAAATAACTCTATTTAATAGTTTAAGAGCCCTTTCTAGATTACCTTGTTTTTGATTCAAATAGCTTTCAAGCCAATAGAAAAATGGACTTTGTGGGTAATAATGCAAAGAAAATCTTACTAGTTCATGTGCTTCTTTTAATCTTTCTTTTTTCCCAGGGATATAATCAGGAATGTAAATTGCTAGCCAAAATGATAGAAACATTAGAGATAATGGTACCCTTATGCCAGATTTCGCATTGATGCATTCATAGAGACTTTTTATTCCTTTGTTTTGGTCTACTTCAATACCTACTGCAGCTCGAGCTACTTTTCCCATACTACTTGGAGCCATTGAAAGGCCAAGTATTATAACCCCTTCTCCAAAAAGCACCATATTCTTAATGTCAAGTTCAAGACCTTTGTTTAAATCGATTATCTCATTTGATGATAATTTTTTAGCTGCTAAAGCTAGTGAGATTTCTCCAATTTTTTTTGCTTTCTGATACAACTTCCAAGCCTTGCGGAAATTAGTAGACCCTGTTGTAAGTTTCCTTTGCAGCAACTCAGATCCTGATTTGAATAATGTTGCTTCAGCTTTAACAGTTAGTGAAAGCTGTAGTTGCTGGCCTGATTTTACAATATCAATAATTTGTGCTCTAGTAAAATTCTCATCATTCAACGCTTTTCCTTCTGAACCTAAAATTTTCCCAGTACCTCTTTTCAATTCATTATACAATTTGCTTGATTTCTTTAAATTTTTAATATATTCAGATGCTATTTTCTCAGTATCAGCTAATCTTTCTGTAACTGTCTCTCTTGACCCTGAATCTCCTAATAAAAGAGCTTTAAGAAAACCTGCTTCTGCAAAATGAAGTGCACATCTTGGGTCTTCTTGTTTTTTAGACTCAAACCAACTTTCTGCCTCTAATAAATTACTTGTCCACATAAGTTTTAAACATTCATACATACTTGAACTATTAAATTCCTTATTACCACTTTTAAAAATCCCAGATTCTCTAACTTTAGCAAAACTATTTGTGGCAATATTCTCAATGTTTATATCAGAATTATAGTTTTCCCATAACAAATCAAGAACTTGCTTTTTATCAAAATTCTCTTGACATAATAAATGAAGTTCTTTAGCAAAACAGCATTTAGAACAATCAGAACTATGTGGATTATTAAAAGATATTGAAATAAGGCTTAGTTTTTCTATACCTCGACGAACNATACCTCGACGAACTAAATCAAGACATAAATTGTTTTCGTTTTTTAAGTCTGAAGGCTCTGAGACGAAAATAAAGTGACAGGTTTTAGAATTTTTGCTATTAAAAAATGTGGTAAAGCCAGATAAGATGCTCCAAAGTTCTTCTAAACTATATAATTACTTACCAGTAGTAATTGATAACTCAGATGAAAGATTAAAACTTTGAGGGAAATGAGATTTGGTATAACTTTTTAAATGTCTTCTATCTATGATAATATAATTTGATGGGGGTTTTATAAGCTCTTTTTCTGAGATTTTAAGTATTGAAGAGTTTTCTAAATCTTTGATTTCATTTCCTTGAGGAGACTTTGATAAAATAACTTTTTCAATAAGTTTTTGAAAAGACTTTGGCGTGTTGTTTTGATATGTAACAGCTTCTTTAATAATTTCACTAAAGTCTTCAATGTCGCTTTCTTCGATATTTAGATTTTTCTTTGATTTAGATTTTCTCATAAGACTTTCCCTTTTTCGGTATACAAGTGATAAGGTCATAAAAAGTGAAAGACTTGGATTATTTTCTTCTAACATATATTCCCAGAATTTTAGTAAATTTGCGGAATTAAAACATGAAGCCATAGCTGTTGAAAGCCATTTTTTAACAACTTGTACATGGGAAGGAAATGATGATTGAAGTGTATTAAAAAGAAGAGGTTCATGATACATCATAAGTTTTTGAAATATGTTGTATATAATATCGATTGAACTCTCCAAAATAAACATACAAGGAATCATTTTATCTATAAAGGCACAAAATGCCCCATAGACCGTTTTCAGATTACTAAACCGCATTATGAAGAATGGGGCAAGAACTTCATGTAAGCCAGACTTATATGATATCCGTTCAGTTTTACAGTAATACGTTAGAAGCAATTCAAGGGCGTTTTTGAGTTCTGACTCTTCAAAAATTGGAGATTTTGACTCTAGTGATTGGCAGTCCTGATGGATTGTGGCTTGGTCAGGGTGGTCCAAGCGGAAATTCTCAGGATACTTTTCAAAAAGAGCCTGCTTTTGTTTAGCTTCCTCGCCTAATAGTTTCAGCCACTTTGAAATCTGATCTTGCCTAGGCATATTTATAAGAAGAAGAAGAACCAGCCATTATTAGTTAGGAACTAATTAAATATGATCTTGCCGGCTACAGGGGAGAGTTTTCATTGGTAGCTTATACCTGAGAATGAGCAAGAAATTATGCTAGAAGATCATTTTTTCATTATCAGGTCTTATGCATTTCAAGGTAGGATGATGTACTTATGAAAGATAAGTTTTCTTACAACTCGCTCAACTCTGAGTGATTGGTATGAACATATTACTTGTTCAGATACTTCGCAAACTTATCGGCACTCTTATGATTCTTAGGCTTTTGATATCCCTTCTACCTTTTGAAACATCTGCAGAGGTTTGAATATGCTGAGATAGTGATTGGGGCTTGTATGAATAGTACTTCAGAAGATTATTGAACCCTTAACCTATGGTAGGTATTATTTTGGCTTGTGTTCTACTTGAAACTTTGTTTTTTTGGCCGGCCTTATCGGAAAACCATCTTCTAAATGACTAAAGACATATTTTATTAAAAATATTTAAATATCTTGTAATAATGATTTACTTTACTTTCATAGATCAAGTTACCTTGAGATGCTAGTTTTGAAAATTCAAGTATATAGTAATAGTATTTTTTGCCTAGTATGTTAATAAAAATTTTTTTTTTCAGCGGTAAAATGATGAATTATTTGGCTTTTGTGAATCTTTTGCTGAAGATCGCTCTTTTTTTCACGTAACCTTAAGTTAATTTTTCTGTATCTTTTAATCACTTCCTTGTTTTATATACCTGATAGAAATTTAAAGATTTTTAAAATAATCTTATTACTTTATCTTTTTCACCTTTTTTACATTGCTTGCTAACCTAAATCAATACATTTTCAAATTAAACTTAGAATTATATATCCCATTTAAAGGATGAAACAATGAATTTCGGATTAAAGCTAAAGATAAATTGTAGTTTGCTTGTTTATTTAATACATAAGATAATGATTATTTTTTTAATCAGAATATAATTGTTTATGCAATATTAAGCTTTTTTGTTTGATATACTATATCAAACTTACTTTCGTATTGTATACATTTTCCAAAATTATATACATTTACTATTATCTGACAAATATTTTTTACTCATTTACAATTAATTATGTATTCACAATTTCTTGCTTCCTTTTTTTATTCATTTACAATTTATTATGTATATTTATCATAATTTTAGTAAACAAAAAACTAAAAAGTTCATATAATATAATACAATTTATAATATCATCATTCTAATCCTTTAGAAAACTTTCGCAAAAATCCTATTTTCCAGCTATTTTTATTATCAATTCAATTTTCTATCATAAAAATATCTTTTCTTCTTACACATAAAATATTTTTTATCTAATTTCAAAATAGTTATTAATCCAATATATATTTTATAAATTCTCGCTTCAACTTTGTCACAATTTATTTAAAAAAATTGTTGAATTTTATATACTTTAAATAGGTGATCTTCAAAATACTTTATTTTCCTATATATAAAATGCTGAAGTCTTGTGCTTTAATTGTATCATTGATAGCTTACTTCAGCATTGTTTATACATTTTACTTAAACTCTTACATCATCCGAAAAGAATTTCATGCAATTTATCCAAGATTTTACTCAGTAAATAACCCAAGGGTAATTACAATAACAATACCATTATCAGAGCAAACAATATTCAATGAAGAATTTGTGACACCAATAAGAAATGAAGATTTTATATATAAACCTGAGGATTTCAATATAGATGATACAGATCATATAAAAAAATTAGGCCTCGCGTGTCAACCTGTTAATTTTGGATACACAATTGAAAAAGGAAATGAAGTTTATCCATATAAAGAATACCCGAAGTGTTCAGAGAAAAACAAACAAAATGATACTTATTTGCATATAGACAGAAAAAATGAACAACTTTATATGGATTGCCCTAATGGAGAAAATATTAAATACGTTGTTGGTCCTGTTGGGAAGTATGAATTTGTTTCTCGTGTCAAAGGTCATAAACTTTTTAATACTTATGATTATGATGGGCCAATTTCTTCAAAGGGAATAGAGTTTGGTCTTGGCAGCTGTAAATCAGATAATAATTCTTATATGCAGGCTTCTATGTCTCCAATCTTCAATAAAACAACTTTTGAGCTTGCATTAGAGAATAAGCAAGGGAAACCAAAGTTAATATATTTTCTTACTTTTGACTCTTTTTCACGAAGGCACTTTTTTAGAAAATTACCTAAAGTTGCGAATTTTATCAATTCTCTGAACAAAAATTCGAGTTTTTCTGTATTTGATTTTAAGCTTCATAACAATCAAGGAGATAATTCACCTAAAAACCAAGTCCCTATTTTTTCTGGAGATGTTAATCCAAAAAAATCAAAAAAAGGGCATAATGGAGATGTTCTTGGGGATAAAGCACTATGGAATATATTAAGGAAAAAAGGATATATATCTTTTATTGGTTTTGAAGACTGTGATGGTAATTTTATAGAATACATAGGTAAAAATCCAAATATAGACTATTCAGTCAATCAATTTTATTGTGCCGTAGAAAAGTATACAGAAAATAAATTTGGTAAATTGGAATCTATGCAGCGTTGTATTGGTAGTCATCAGTCACATTACTATTTATTAAACTATACAGACAATTTAATAGATGATAATTTAGGGGCAAATTTACTTCTATACATACATTTAAGTGCAGCTCACGAGTACACAGGCCAGCATGCAATAACTTTAAATGATGATCTAACAGTATATTTAGAAAATTTCTTGAAAAAATACAATGAAACTTACGATATTATAATATTTCTCCAAGCCGATCATGGAATGCGTTATGGGCATTCTCTTGGAGACATATCAGCTTATCAAGAACGTGTACTTCCAGCTTTTTTTCTAATCGCTAGTAATTCTTTACTTTCTCAATATCCTTATTCATATTGGGCACTCTCAACCAATACTCAAAGATTAATCACTAAAATCGACTATAGAAAAACAGTTTTGCATCTTGAAGGTATTGAAGAATCAAATCCTTATTCAATAAACTTACTAACTGAAATTTCCCCAAAATCTCGAACTTGTCAATTAGCTGGAATTAATCTTTCGCATTGTTCTTGTTTAAAAATGATAGAAATTACAAAGTTCAATCACAAAATGAATGAACTTATTAAAAATTTGAAAGATTATTCAGAAAATTTAATAAACTCTCTAGGGTATTCATCACCTTTACATCCTCAAGGAAAAATATGTAAAAAAATTAGAATTTCATCAATTAATAAAGTCTTCCAAATTGGACTTAATAATATTGAAGAAATTATAAAACTTGAATTAGAATCTGATACACAAAAAGGAATGAAATTTTTGGTAACTATGATTTTAACTTCAGATGAACAGGAAATAGATGGTAATGGAGATAAGTTTCGATATGAAAATCTTAGTTTTTATCAGTATAAAATTAAGGCAAGGGTAAAATTTATTTAGATATTATTGATTAATAGAATCGATTCTTATGCTGGAAAATGCGAAATCAAAGCAAGGTCTGAAGGGATAAATCCTAAGTTTTGCTCATGCATAGATTAGAAAGAATTTTATTAATTAGTTATAGGGTTATAGAAAATAAAATATATATAAAGATAGTGTGTTTTATAAGTTCGATTTATACTTTAATGATTTTTGAAAAGGTGAGGGTTTAATATATAAGAATTATTTTATAAGAGATTTATTAGAATGTTATTTTGCAAATTTGATTCAATTGGGAAAAAGTGTTTGGGAAAAATAATTGAGGGTTGATTTAATGTATATTCACTTAATTCAAAATTTTAAAACTGAGTGATAAGTAGGCTTTTGATACAAAATTAAATAAAGTTCATAATTTTTTATTGATTGCTTAATAAATAAAATATGATCAGTTGGCTAACATGGTTTAGTATGGGTATTGTTTTTCTCTTTACCATATGGATAATCCAGCACTATGCTTCAAAAAGCACATCCATATTCGTTTACATATTCGTATTTCTAGGTTACTTCCTAGCATTTGTCCTTGTAGTTCTCTTACCATACGACATATATTTAAGTATCGAAGACAATTTACCCAACATCAAAGATCTTCGTTTTGTATTAAGCATAATCTGGCGAGTTATCTATTGGACTGTATTTGTCTTATGCTGGGTAATCCTTCCAATAATTCAAGAATATGAAATGGCCGGTGACTTCATCTGGTCATCCCGTCTAAAAAGTGCTTTATTCCGACATCTACGTGGATTTCTTATAACAGGAGTTATTGGAATTGCATGTTTAGGTTATCTATTCTACAAAGGAAAATTGACTATAATAAATACCCCAGTCTTTTTAGTTGTTTTAAGTAATTGTTGGGGACTCCTACTGATTATAGTCTTACTTGGTTATGGTATTATTGAAATTCCAAGACAATTTTGGAAAGCTGGGAATAATTCAACAAGACTTTGTGATCTTTATATCAAAACTAGCTTTATGTCAGAAGATATGGTCGAGACAAAATTCGCCTTAGATGAAATTGTTAAACTTGTTAATGCAGCTTCTTTTTTACTTCCTAAAAACTCAGAACTTCAAGAAAACATGAATTTTATATTAAGTTTAGTTCCTATAGAAATGATAGAACATCAAAGAGCTATGCAGACACAATTGTCAAAAGATGCGGCAAATCAGCTTGGAAAAATCACATTAGAAAGATTAGTAAGTTTACATAAAGATTTAAAAGATACGCTATCTGAGTATCAAAGGTCGAAATATAGATGGGATTCATTGATAGAAAAAGCTATAGATTTAGAAGATATAATTACTGCTTCAGATAGTCCTTTTAAAAGGATTGTTTATTCTTTTAAAGAAAGTAAAAGTGGATGTTTAGCAAGGCTTAGAGAAATAAATGAATGGTATTGGTTAACAAGAATCAAACCTTGTTTATTTCGCACATTGGGTTTACTATTTATTATCATGAGCATTTTAGTCATTTTAGGTGAAGCAACTTTGTTTTTAGAATTCCCTATTGGAGTTTTTCCACTTATGTTTAGAGAAAGCTATGGAGATTATGGGACTCAATTTTTATGTATGATTCCACTTTCTTATATTATTTTATGCACTTTTTTTGGGATTTTTAATTTGAAACTTTCAGGATGGTATGGACTTTATCCAAACAATCATACAGACCCAAGTAATCTTGTTTGGAGTGCTTTTTTTATGGCAAGACTTTCTGCACCTTTATGTTATAATTTTTTCTTGTTTATCAAAGTTAAGAATACGGTTTATAGTGAAGAAATGGAAATTATTGACTTGGTTCCTGTTGTTGGAGGTAGTTTCGCTACTTTTTTCCCACTTTTACTTGTAATTTTTGCTTTGCTTAATATTTTTCATGCTTATGGAAGATTTATGAGTGCTATTGGAATGACGAAGTTGAGCTTTTCGGATAAGTATACATCTGATAAAATTGGTGATGGAAAATTGATTGTTCAAAGAGCGAGAACTGAAAGAGAGAAAAAATTAGCTGCTTATGATAGAAGAGGGACTATTGAGATGGGGAAAACTGGGAATCAGGATGTTAGGAGTGAATTTCAGTTTAAAAGATCGATAATATAGTATGAGCTAATTGATTTTTTTATGAGAAACTTAAAAATACTAATTTTTTTAGCGAAATTAGGAAGTAAATTGTGAGTATTTTATAAATATATGTGAAGGATTATTAGGAAAATAAGCTTTGGATAGCTTGATTGAATTTATTTTTATTTATAAGCTAGATAGGTTGAGTTTTGTAATTTTTTTATATAAAAAATGTGAGTAAATGTTTATGGTATTTGATAAGATAGTTAAGAAAAGAGTAAATAATTATATATTTTGATATAATCTTAATTAGATAAGGTTAGGGCAAATCAGATTTGTGAAGATAAAAACAAAAAATAATAACAATTTTAATTACCATNGCTAAAAGTAGCAAAATTTTAGAATTTTTAAAGTTTGAAGGTTAGGGCAAATCAGATTTGTGAAGATAAAAACAAAAAATAATAACAATTTTAATTACCATGGCGATTTTGGGTAAGATTTGAAACTATTTGCATATTTTCCAAATATAACTATTTAAAANTGGCGATTTTGGGTAAGATTTGAAACTATTTGCATATTTTCCAAATATAACTATTTAAAACCTAAAGTTTACCTTAAAGATTATAGCTTAAGCAGAAGAATAACAACAATGCAAAATAAAATAGCAATAATCTGTACCAAGCAAGACTCAGACATCATGTTTGTAAACCTTCTGAACTTAAATAATAAAGAGTCCTCTAAAAAAGTATTTGCATCTTGCTCTTTCACCAATTCAGAAATTTTTGATTGTTGATCTTTATAATCTTCACTGATTATTTTGTATTTCCCAAGAATTTCGTCGTATTTGTCTTCTAAATCTTCAACTTCAACATTGTCCTTAGTTAGGTCCATATTTAGTAAAAATTATATAAAGGTAAAATTTCCCCTGATTAAGACTGTAATATTAGAGTTAATTTAATAAAAGTATTGTTATTAAACTAAAGATTTTTATATACTACAATAAGTAACTATCAGTCTCATCTTCACTTTTATTATAAAAATCTATTTTTAATAGCAAGGTTTAACTGATACTACTATTACAATTTTCTCTCAAATATTCTAAATAACAATATTTCATCATATACCTATAAATACTTAATTTTAACCTAATATCTTAAGCAATTTTTTCTTCAGCTTGTTCAAATAAAGCCTGCTGCTCAGGTTTTTTAGGAATAAATTCAATTCCTAGCTGTGCTTCATGATTAAGACCTTTCCATAATCCCATAAGGCGTTTCTGCAAGTCTTCTATTTCATTATTCATAAACTGTTGTTTTTCTTCAATCTTAGTTCTAATCGCTGTTTGCTTCGGTTTAAAATCCTCGCATCTTATCTTTGATCCTGAAGCTTCTAAAGTCCTTTTAAGAGTTTCGATACGATTGATATTTTCTTCTAATCTTAAAAGCTCAGCTCTACAACTTGTATTACAATTTTCTAAAGTTTCCTGTAATGTATTAATTTCAGCCCAAGATCCTTTCAACATCTGATCAAAATCAACTTTGGCGCTAGCAAAAATCTTAATCTTTTCATATTCACCTGCACTTTTTAAGTCTTTTATCAAATTTCTTGCTTTTTCATTAAGATCAACAAGGTTTTCATTCAAGTTTATACTAATATCTTCAATCATATTAAACTCAATTTTAAGTATATTTTCCAAAATTCCCAAGTTTTTTTTATTTTTATCAGAAAGTTGGGCAATTTCTTTACTTGGTTTGACTACAGCATTTTTTATAGCCTCAATTTGTATAGTTTCTTCTCTAACTTTCTCAAATTGTGACTTTAAAGACATGAACTCTTGTTTAAAATTTATATCAAGCTGACGATATTTATATTCAAGATAATCATTTAGTTCTTTTATTGCATCATCAACTCTATGTGATAATTCTTCAAGTAACCAATTATCTCCTCCTTTACCACCATATAAAGCATGTTCTTCTAAAGCTATTTCAATTTGCCTCATTCCTGTTCTGACTCTACTTCTTATTTCTTGATCTTTTACATCTAATACATCAAATTCTTTAAACCCACTACTTACTAATGCTGATTGTAATTCAATAACTTCTTTTTTTACATCTTGTAAATCAACATCGATTTCTTGCATGATTTTTAATAATTCTTCTTTGCATTGTACTTCTTGTTTTTTAAGATTTACTTTACGTTTTGCAAGCATTGAGTGAATACTTGCTTCAATGTCTGCTAAGGAAGTCTGCATTTCTGGTAAAGATCTACAAGAAAATCCAGTTCCTTCAGCAACTGAGGAGGGCATTATAATATTTTCAGTGTTTTCAAAAGATTCTTTTGCGTTTTGGTTTTGTCTTGATATAAGGATTTCAAGTTCTGAAGCTGAGTTTATGAAGTAAGTTGCTTGTTCTTCAAGATTTAACACGTCTCCAACTCTATCAACTATTTGCAATAAAGGTAAAAAAGTGTCGTGTTGCAATTGGAGGTTAGAAACTACGTCTTCAAGTAAGGCAATTCTTTTTATCAAAGGATCATTTACATCAGGAGTTTTACTTATGGACTGTGACTTAACCATATTCTTTGATGATGGCTTTGGTGTAGAAGGATGACTAGCTTTAAAAGAATTTGACCTACTCATTGAAGTATTAGGGTTGCTCTTTCTTGGGGCAAAACTCATATTTTAATATTCTCTTAGGTAGAATCCATTAAACAAGAAAAACTTAGCCTTTAAAATTCCAGACCACACCAAAAAAAACTAAACTAAAACTATAATTCATACAAAAACTTTTCATAAAAAACCTTATATTTCTATACTAAAATGCCTAACGATTATATCTAATTAGTTTTCAGTAACTTTAGTAGCTTTAGAAACTTTGAAATCGTTATAGGCTTTATCAAAATTCGGTCCTCTACGAAGCTTAATCACAACTTTGTTTCGAATTCTTAATGTTTGATTCCTATCTGGTTCACTCACGCTAAATGTTTCGAATTTGTCTAATTCAGCGTAACCTAAAGAACAAAGCATTTCAGCTGCACGTACAACGTTAGAATTTGCTTCTCCTAGGCCATGGAGTTCAACAGAGCCAGTTTCTTTGAGAATTTCCTTTGATGCACCAACATATACTGTATGAGGTTTTCCATGACTGACTCTTACTTCATTTTTCTTGTCCATTGTTATAAACCTTTTATAAAGAATTCATTTTTTTCTATTGTAAGTGATAAGAGTTAGATTGATTTTTAGGATTTTTGACTTTGATAAGGTTTATGATGTTGGAGTATAAGATTTGATGGGATTTTAAAGGGAAAAGGATTTTGGTTTTTAGGATGGGGATAAAATTATGAGGGTTATTTGGTGTTATGGGCTGTTATTGGGAGAGAAGTTAATAGAAATATTTGATTGAGAAAAAGATTTGAATTTTTGAAGAAAATAAGGTAATAGCTTTTTTATGTATGAATATATAGAGATTGAACTCTTCTTTATAATACCAGAAAAAACTTTAATAAACTTTCATTATCTTTATCAAAATTTATCTTATGAACTCAATGATATTTTGAATACTATACACATTGATATTAACCTAAATAAAAACAATAAAGTCAATTAATATTACTTTGACGAAGTAGTTCAGATATCAAATCGCTCTTTTCTTCTTCACCCATTTTCCTCATCTTGTAAACAAGTTTCTCATATGCTTGCAATTGACTATTAGAAAACCCAAAACGAGTCGCAAGTTCTAATTTTCTTTCCTTTGGCAAAATAGAAGATGAAAAAGGAGTCAGTCTAGATCTTGCTGGTTTTAAAACAGAACTGGCTCGTTGATTCATTGATGGGAGCTCTTTTGAGTAATTTTTAGGGGAAAAATTCGGCTTGAAATTGCTTTCAGTATTTTTAAACTCCTTTTGACTACTATCAAGAGCTGTTAACATCATCATACGGTGACCACTGAATAAAAATTACTAGTTTTTGCATATAACTTTGTTGTCAAATGAAAAATCTTCTCTTGGTTCTTTCTCACTAATATTCCTGTCTCTATTTACAAAAAATATCATATTATATAATAAGTGCTTATATAAACATTTCCATATGATAAAGAGTTTATTTAAAAAAAAAATTGTGAAAACAAATAAATGCTTAGTAGGATAAGAATAACTAAAGTTTAATTTTTAAGGGTAAATTTATGTGAGATAAAATTTTATTGCTTTTAATAGATATTAAGATTAATAGATATCAAAATATCATAAAATATATATGCAAATACTTCTTGTAATTTTTCTTATACACAATTACTATAACTATCCTCAAAAACATAAACTAATTATCATTCTTATCAAACTCTTCAAACTTCTTAAATGAACTTCAAACCTATTCCTCACTCTATAAAATAAATCTATAACTAGCCCATATCTTTATTTTATCAATACCTTAAAAACCAAGTATAAAATCAATCCCAATCTTCAACCAAACATAAACTTTCCTTACAATCCTCCAAATGAATCCACAAAATAATTTCCTTACAATCCTCCAAATGAATCCACAAAATAATTTTATGCCAATTAAAACCTTAATTCCAACTTAAACCTTTCCAAACCCTAAAACCTTTATGTCAGTTTATTCATTTCATCCATAAAACAACAAATTCAATTTTCCAAATCACACATTTTACCAAATTCTAAATCAGCACTTAAACCAATGCTTAATAAATGGGTAATAATCTGAAATGCGTGCCTAAGCTAGACTCAAGAACTCCATACAAAAAATCAAAATTCATATACTCCTATACTGAAAAAAGAATCAAGCATTTAGCATCTCGTTGGGAAAGGGTGTTAAAAAAGTATTCTAACTATGAAAATCCTCTTTTAGCCTTCAAAACTAAAAGCCCTCGGAAATTCCGTGATTACCTCTTTGAAGGTCCTCCATCTCACCTTCGTTGGCAAGCTTGGAAAGCTGCCTTTTCTATACAAAACCCTAAAATAAAACTTGACTTTTCTAATCAAGAAGATACATACTCTATAGAAAAAGATCTCAATAGGACATTCCCTAATCATCAATATTTCTCATCAACTTCAGGACAATTATCTTTAAAAAACATTCTTGTATCCATGGTAAATAATTATCCTGAATTAGGGTATTGTCAAGGAATGAATTCAATAGCCGGTATATTGTTAATAGTATCTCAAGGAAATGAAATTGAAAGTTATGCGATATTAGAAAGTTTGTGTATGAAATTTGGGGGCAAGGGGCTTTTTGAATATGGTTTTCCTTTGGTTGTTGATTTATGTGAGGATTTCCATAAAGCACTTTGTGTGAAATTCCCTAAAGTCCACAGTTTTTTTGAAGAAATTGAGTTGGATGACAATTTATGGCTTACAAAATGGTTTATGACGATTTTTTCTTATTCTTTTAATTTGGATTGTGTTGTAAGAATCTGGGATGCTGTTTTTGCTTATGGACTTGGGTTTATGGTGAATGTAGCTTTGGGTTTGGTGAGTTTTTTGAAAAATGACCTTTTTGGTAAAACTTTGGGAGATATTATTGATTATTTACCTGAACTTAAAGAGATGGTTGTAGATATTGACTTTGTTTTGTTTAATAGTACGAATTTTGAAGTCAAGCAAATTCCTGTGAATGAAGATGAAGGAACTTGTTTGGAAGTAATGAAAGATGAGNAACTTAAAGAGATGGTTGTAGATATTGACTTTGTTTTGTTTAATAGTACGAATTTTGAAGTCAAACAAATTCCTGTGAATGAAGATGAAGGAACTTGTTTGGAAGTGATGAAAGATGAAGTGGATAGTGAAGAACCGATATTAACGAAATGGGATTCAGAAAAGTATTCTGATTTAAACGCGAGAAGTTTGATGGAAGAATTTTCATTGTTGTCTCCTAGTAATTTAACTAAAATTTCTATGTGATTAGAGAATTGTAAATAACATACTGTTAGTATTATGAAATTTAGTTTTTGTATAGAATATAATCTTTTAAGGTTTTTAAGTTTATAGCATCTAGGTTTCTATCATTTTTTCTTTAAAATTTGATTTTTAGATAGAAAATATTCCAAACTTTTTTAGGTGATAGAAAAGCTTAAATGCATATATTTCAAATACTAAAAGCATACGAAACTTTATTTAAATATATTAAATTCCATAACTCATCCTAATAACCCATAGCCTTATCATCTACAACTATTTCCTTTTAATCCAATCATCAGAATTTCCCCAAAAGCCTTCTAAGCTAATCTGAGCCTAATAATCATAAAATCAAATATGGAAGAGACAGAAAACAATGAATACGAGCGTAGTCATTCTCCATTAAAATACAAGTCTAAATGGCCACTTCTAAGAAACGTTATCAGAGCTATATCATTATTTAAATCACATGAAGTAAATGAAGCTAAAGATGTTAACGAATTAATTCACGAAATCAATGCAATTCCAACTGATAAAGTTTACCGACTCAAACGTAATCGAAGTAGAGAAAACTCTGCTTATATCGTTGCAATAAAAGATTTACGTCGAGAACAAAGCTTAATTCAATGCGTAGAAAGAGGTAAACCTGAAGATCTTGATCAAATAAAATTAGAAATAGAACAAGATCCTTATAAGCTATTAAGAAATAGTACACATCCTTTTTCATTGATTAATAAACGTAATCGTGAAGGGCAAACTCCACTGTATATTGCTTGTAAGAATGGAAATGTAGAAGTTGTTATGCTACTTTTGGCTGAAGGCGCTGATTATTTGATGACTTCGATAGTTGATGGAGAAGAAGAAACTAATCTTGAAGTCTCAGTGCGCTGGGGACATTTTAAAATTGTTGAAGAACTCCTTAAGAAAAAATGGTCAAAAAATATACTAGAAAAAGCTAAGAAAATGTGTAGAAGTCCTGAAATGATTGGGTTGTTTAAAAAAGGTATGACTAAAAAAAGTAAGTGGTTTTTGTGCTGTTGTATTAAAAGTTAAGTAAATTTTTTATATTATATAATTTTACCTTTGGAGGTAAGGTTTGTAGAGGAAGGAGATTTTTGAAAAAGTGTATGCTGTGTAAGAAACTTTTGGAATAAGTAAATAGAATTGTGATTTATGCAAATTATGTTAGGTTAAATGAATATTTAAGATAATTTAAAAAAAAATAGTCAAATATCACTTTTAAAAATACACAAAATCTAAAGGGAAAAATATATTTTCGTAAATCAAAATCAAAATTATCTTCTATCCCGCTTTTTACACAAAATACTCAGATTTTCATATAAAAATTCATAATCCTCATATACTACCTTGCCTCCACAAATTTAATAATTAATTACTACCTTTAATATCTTAACTAACCGGCCTAGGGTGCCATTGTTTCATCAAAGCTCTATCCTTATAAATTTCTAGCATAAATCTAAAATCTATCATTCCATCTCTAATAGCTACTCCAACAATCTTATTCCACATATCATCTGATATCTTAATCCCCCTCATAACGCTAGCCAAAATATCCTTAGCCTGATTAATCCCAACCCTTCCATTCTTACCCATTGCTTCAAAAGTAATAAGTAAAAGTTTCCTATTTCTAGAAATAATCCTAATAATTTCATCAAATTCTTTAGAATCTTCTAATAACCTAATTTCCCCTTTAAATGTATTAAGCCATTCTCTCATATCAATAATCCCATCTTTTCTAATATCAATAATATCATAAAGGTCTTTAAGTACAGTAAAAGCTGGAACAGGTTCACCAGAAAGTTCACAAAGTCTATTAATCAATTGAGTAAAATGTGAGAAATCTAAAGTCCCAACACGATTTGGGTCAAATTGTAAAAATGCATCTTTAGGTGAAAGCATATAAGCATTCATATTTTGACGCATTTTTTGTATACGTCCTTGAGCGACACCATTTGTATATTTTTCAGTCTCTGAAGATTTAAAGTTTTTTTGGAATTCCTGCCAGTCGATTTGCCCATCGTTATTTGTGTCGATTCTAGACATAACTAAATCAATATCTCTTGCACTGAGCCCAAGGCTAAGCTTTCTTAAAGCTTTACGGAATTCCATTGATGAAAGTTTACCTGATTGGTCGATGTCCATATTTTTAAAAACTTCTTCAATATTGTTAGGACTTGCTTTGATTAAACTTTGTAATCTTTTTAATGGGTCTGAAGGACTTGTTGAATTGTAACTCATAAAGGATATTGGGGTTGAATGATTTGATGGTCTTTTTGAACTTTGAGAAAATGTGCTCATGAATTTGATATCGTGGAACTCCTTAGAAAAACTGGCAAAGTCTATAAAAGGACTTGTCCAAAGATTGTTCCAGAAAACTTGAACCTCATTTGCAGTGAATCTTTTTGGAACCAAAGCGGAAATACCTTGTTGGAAGTCTTCGAGGACTATATTTGAGCTAGGTTGGGGTTTGTGAAAACTAGTAAAGTATTCAAAAGCTGAGCGAATATCGACGAAATTGCTTCTTATAGCATCTTTGATTTCTTTTATGCATTGGTCGTTATAGTTTATATTCTCAAAAGCATGCTCCCAATCATTTTCTGTTATATAAGCTTTTCGATGAGGATCTAAATCAGCAAATAATTTTTCTAGTAGTTGTTGAGTCAGATTAAATCCTCTAAGCACTTGATTTGATTCTACCCATTTTATAAACTGTTCAAGTTTTATTTTCCCTGTTAGTTCAGAAACAACTTCAAATGCTATTTTTATATTAGGATAATTTCGTGATAGGTAAAGGCCAAGCTGTTGCTTGGCCGATTTTTTCCAGTCAGGATTGGAATTTTCTTCAAATAAAAGTTTAAAGTCGGAAAGTTGGATTGAGTTTCTTTTAAAAGTATCCATAAGTTTGTAGAGACGATCCATTTTACTTGATGGGCATTCTTTAGTTTGTAGTTTCAGAACGGTCATTAATCCGATTTTCAAGTCTTCTTTGCTTATCACCCCATCAAAATCTACATCAAAAGCTCTGAAAGCATTTTCAACACTTATATTTTCATTGCGAATCCATCTGCGTATTTTTTCTATTGTTTCATTTTCCCAGTTCCAAGAATCTTTGTGTGGTTTTGGTTCAATATCATTGTCTTTTATAGCAGAAAGAAAACCTTCAAGAGTTAAAAGCCCTGTTCCAAGTTTGTCCATTATTGCAAATAATCCATGTTTTACAGGTTCAGATAATTCAATAAACTTCGCTAGCCCATCAGAGAACTGTTTAGCTGAAAGGACCCCAAGACCATCAGTATCTAAAATATTAAAAGCATCTAAAAAGTTAACCTTCTGCTGAATCAACGCATGCTTAATTTCCTTTATAATATCCTTAGCTTTATTCGGACTTAACGGCCTAGTAGGAAAAGTGTTTCCTGTTGATATATCAAGATAGCTTTTACTACTTAAAATTGCCATAAGATCATTAATATCAACAAACCCATCTTTGTTAACATCAAATTTATCGGCAACCTCATCAATAAGTTCTTGTGGGAACTTTTTCTGAACTTTTCTCATTAAAAAATCAGCAAATTTCTGAACTCCAACCCTAGTGCCTAGTTTTTTCAACAATTGATTTGCAGTAAGTTCGTTTTGCTTAAGAAAAACCTGTAATCGACTTGCTGTTGTCTTCAAAGGATCTTGTGGAGGTAGAAAAGGTCCTTCAAGATTATCAAGAAACATATTATAATCAACTTTAAGGTTGTTTTTTCTATCCAAAACCCTTCCCAGCCTTTCAATTTCTATAGAATCCAACCCTAATCCAGCCTTGTAAATACATTCCTGGAACTTAACAAGTGGCAATTTACCTGTATTTTTCTCATCAGCCTCCTCTAATATTCTTCTCAAACTTGGCACATCTCCTTTAATTTTGTTTTGAATTTTCCTTAATATCTGCTCTTTCCAATTCCCTTGAAACTCTTCTGGTTGCTGAGACAATTGAGCTAAAAAACCTTGTACATCAATATATCCTTTTCCCCCAGCTGCACTTCTTGCCATATTAACAGCATTTGTTAAAGTTAAAGTTGGATCCATTCTTCTAAGTGCTTCTGACATTTCTTCTACTGTCAATCTTTGTTTACTTTGTGCATTAAGTTTTATAAGTAAATCTTCTTTATCAATTTTATATTTAAGAACTGTGTCTTTAAAGCTTTGCAAAGGACCTTCTTCTTCATATACTTTATTAAGCCATTCTGATAAATCAATCATTTTGTCCTGTTTTGTATCGATATTATCAAATAATATTGACGCTTCATATAAATTGAAATCAAAACTAGACATAATATTCACCCAAGACTCATAGTTTATATATTGAGAAGCTTTTGCCACTTGAAGTAAATAATCAAACCCTTGCTCGGTACTTAATTTTTCATGTCTTAACCAAGATCTTAAAAGCTTTAAACCTCTTTCTAATATTTGTCTAGGACTTTCATATTTAGCAAACCCCCTACAGAAATCAGTTTCATCAATATTTTCTATATCTTTAGTCACTCGAAAAAACGCTTGTTGGATTTCTAAAGATTTAAGCCTTCCACAGCTATGTTCAGAAAGATAATTAACAAAATCATCAACATGGAGTAAATGACTTCTTGCTGCAGCTTTAAATATCTGTGAAAGGTTATATGAAGTCAAATAATTACGAACTTTGTCTAATGTATTATCGCTAACTAGTCCTGTATATGGTCTAGTGGTCATTTCAACATTAAAGCTTTGTTCATTATTACTTCCTAGATTTTTAGCAATTTTTAATAATTCAAGTACTGAACATCCTTGTCCTTCTCTAAGAAGAGCTTTAAGTTGATGAATATTTATAAAAACTCCACTTTTTTTCAGCACAGCCAAAAGTTCTGAAGGTTGGATTTCTAGTCTAGGTCTCATTCCTGTGCTTTGCGACATTTCTGTTAAGACGATTTTTTTTTCCCAAATGAGTTTTGCTATTGGTATCAATGAATTAACAGAATAAAGCTCAGTTCTATCGCTATATATAGAATCTTTACTTGAGATTTTTGGATTTGACTGTTTACTGATATTTTCTAGAAAAAGCTTATACCTAACAATCCCTGCTGTTCCACTATTAGTTATCATAACAATTTTTTTCAATTCTGCATCAGATATACTTGGATCTAATGATGACATTATTTCTAGAAACTCAGGATAAGGGAGAATTCCTCTACTTGTCTGATCACGTGATTGGCAGGTTAGCATGATTTTTGGGATATTATTAGCAATTTGTTCTAATGATTTTAGGCTTCGGAAATTGCCTGTAGAACGTGAATGAAGGACTTGAGGGATGCTGACTTCTGATTGTACTGACTGAGGACGTACTGAATTCAAAAGATTCCTATGAGATGTTGGAAGAGGTTTTTTTATTGAACCTCCTGAGCTTGTCCTTGGTCTACTTTCAATTGATTTTGATGATAAGTCTATTCCTAGATTTGTATTTAACCAAGATGCAGCTTCATCAGTAACTACAACAGTAGATGAAAAATTAGCCCAGGCTATAGCGATAGATTTGTTTTTAATCCACATTGTGCCAACGCTAGGAAAGTCATGGCGACAGTCTGTTTTGGTTTTATCTTTGAACTGAACTATGGCAGTTTCTAATAATTCTTTAGCATTGTTTTGGGGAGTTTTAAGATCTGATGCAAACTTGGGCATGTTAAGGACAGAATGTGTCGATATAGTGCCAGAAAAGGATTTAAAGTTCCCTTGCTCATATAAACACGGGGTTAAGTCTAAAGTTGACACTGGAATAAAAACTGGGATTTCGTTTGAAGTATATCCGAATTGTCCTAGACCTGGAACTGAAATACCCATTCGACTTTTCATAGCTCTAGAGATCTGAAGTCCTAGTGCATTCCATACCTCACTGCTTTGAGCCATTTAAATATTACTTTTTTTTCATATTTCCCCTAAGATTTTTGCGATGTATTTCTATATAAACTTTAAGTTTTGTGATAAGAGNCCTAGTGCATTCCATACCTCACTGCTTTGAGCCATTTAAATATTACTTTTTTTTCATATTTCCCTAAGATTTTTGCGATGTATTTCTATATAAACTTTAAGATTTGTGATAAGATATTTTATAGGATTTTTAAGACTGGGAGATTTTATTGAATGTTGGGAGAATAGTGGTTTTGATTTAAGGCTTTATGAGGATTGAGAATTATTTATAGGGTTTAAGATTATAATGATAGGTTTGAGTATTAGATTATGCTGTATGCAATTGGTTTAGAAAATTTATTATAAAATCATAGATTGGGATTATATTTTATAAAGCTTATGGCTTTGTGATTTTGTATAAGTTTATGATTGAGATTACATCTTTGTAAATATAGTATTGCTAATATTTTCACAGTATTAATATTAAAGTGGTAATTTAATTCCCATTATAATTATTAATAAACAAACCCTAAAACCATCTAATCCATATAACAAATAACTCTACAAAATCTTTAACAAATATAATAATCATAAATTATAAACAACAATCAAAACATCTTCCATAATAATTTAAAAATATCACAATATCATCAAATATCTCATAAAAATGCATAATCCACACCATAACCATTCCAACATCAAGGCTCTTCATTCAGCTCCAAGCAACCAAATCTAATCCAACACCTTAAAAAAACCTATATCCTCACACTTTATCCAATACAAACCATAATCCTTCAATACAAAAACTCTTCAAACTCATATATAAAATAATCATTAATACATTACAAATGGACTCACTCGCCTCAAAATTCGGGATTTTTCTATCAGGTGCGATCTTAGCCAAGTTCGTCCCATCAAGTTTCATATCAATCCTAATATTTTCCTTCGGCATTTTCTTAACACTACTATTCGAAGTCATCCTATTCATATACTATGTTTCCAAAACCAGCGAAGAATACTATCCAAATTCTCAAGGAAAACACAGAAAACAATTAAGTGAACGATGCGATAGTTTTAATAAATCCTTTACTAGAAAATCAAAGCCAATTCAAATGACGAAATATCCACTACAACGAAGATTTACAATAATGCAGTGTATTTGTAATGGAAGCAAGTTCACATTATTACATTCTTCAAACGATACAACTTTAAATGACCTTGCCGGGATACTAAAAGAGTTTCTATTAACTGATAAAAAATACGCTAGCGGGCTTATGAAACTTGGGGAAATAAGTCTTATAGAAAAAATCAAGAAGAAAAAGTCTATGAAAATAATCAGATCCTTTAGAAATCTCTGTTTTGTATTAGGTAAAAAATATATAAAAGAAACTGAAGTTTTATCAGAAGGGTTACTAAATGATATTTTAAACACATATAAAGATGTTGTTATTAAATATAAAGAACTTAGTTATCGGTTTCGTGATGTTGGGGAAAAATTTTATAGTTATGGTAATGAGATACAGAAACTTTTAGAAAACTTAGATGAATTGAATAATTTGTATAAAAAAGCTAATAATGAGTTTTCTGAGGCTAGAAAAGATTTGGCGCAGTTTGAAACTTTAGTTAAAAAAGAGATGAAACTTAAAAAACTTAACAATGAATCGGTGAATATTAAAAATCGGATTATTCAGATTAAAGAATACATGAATGAAGAGGCCGTGATTTTTCTACCTAGAGCGCAGGATATTATGAGGGATATGGCGATTATTGAAAAATTCATAGGGCAGAAATATAAAAGTTTTGTTGAAATCTGGCTGAAATACACACTTGGGATTTATGATTTCTGTATAGAAAAACTAGAGATTTTACACGCTGAGCCAAAAGTGCAAAGAAAAAGTGAAAGACCTTCTCTGATGAAAACTGTAACTTTTCTTAAAAACACCTTAAACAAAACTGAGAATAGCGCTGAAACTCCTCGTTTCAGGAGTTTTTTTTCAAGCTTTTCTTCAGCTGATAGTCAAAATTCTGCTTATAAACTTGTAGAAAAAAAAATCGATAAACTTGAAGACTATGCAACAGATGTTATTAAATTCTTCACATTTTTCATATGTATTGAAGAAGAAGCTTATAAAGATACACTAAGAATATTTAATTTTTGGAAAATTATCAATAATATGTATATTGAAGAACCTATAAATGATTTAAAAGCTTCTATTATTGATATGAAAAATAGTAATAAAGATCTTAGAGTTGAAGTTTTCATCTGTGTAACTAAATTAAAAGACTTTCTTGAGATTATAAATAATTTTCGTAGAGAAGCATTACAATATGACTCTTCTATTGAAGATAGCACACTTGCAGAAAATAGGTTTAAAGATATTAAAAGTGAATATAAAAAGATTGTTGAAGAAACTAAAAATAAAGTTATTGTTGAGATGTTGAGGATGTATGAGAAAAATAAGAAATATTTAAGGAAAATTGTTGAGAATTTTGATGTTATGGATGACTTGAGTGAAAGTTTGAGTTTTAATAATTACTC